>PVKS010005177.1:14713-87145 GCA_004027875.1 Aplodontia rufa | reverse complement strand
TAGCACTGTATGCATACATCAGAAATCTAGAAAGAGAGCAGATTAATACCCTTATGCTTCAACTCAAACAACTACAAAAGGAGGAACAGTCCAACCCTAAATCTAACAGAAGACAGGAAATCACCAAAATCAGAGCTGAAATCAATGAAATTGAAAACAAAAAAGCTATTCAATCTATTAACAATTCTAAGAGTTGGTTTTTTGAAAGAGTTAACAAAATCGACAGACCCCTTGCCAAACTTACCAAAAGGAAGATCGAAATGAAGCAAATCAACAAAATCAGAGATGAAAATGGGGATATCACCACAGACTCATCCAAGATACAGAAGATTATCAGAACCTATTTCGAAAACTTGTACTCTGCCAAATTTGATAATCTCCAAGACATGGACATGTTTTTGGAAACACATGACATCCCCTCTTTAACACAGGAGAACATTGAAAATCTCAACCAACCTATCACAGAAAGTGAAATTGAAGCAGCAATCAAAGCTCTCCCAAAAAAAAAGCCCAGGTCTGGATGGATATACGGCAGAATTCTACCAAGCCTTCACACAAGAACTAACACCGATCCTCTACAAGCTCTTCCAGGAAATTGATAGAGAGGGATCACTCCCAAACACTTTCTATGAAGCAAACATTACACTGATTCCAAAGCCCAGTGAAGACACATCAAGGAAAGAAAACTACAGACCAACTTCCCTGATGAACATTGATGCAAAAATCCTTAATAAAATTTTAGCTAATCAGATACAAAAGCACATTAAAAAGATAATTCATTATGATCAAGTGGGCTTCATTACAGGAAAACAAGGCTGGTTCAATGTACGCAAATCAATAAATGTAATTCACCACATAAACAGAATTAAAAACAAAAATCATATAATCATCTCAATTGATGCACAGAAAGCATCTGATAAAATTCAACACCACTTTATGCTCAAAACTTTGGAAAAGATAGGGATCAAGTGAAGATACTTTAACTATGTCAGAACCATCTATGACAGACCCATAGCCAACATTATCCTCAATGGAGAAAAACTGAAAGCATTTCCACTGAATTCAGGTATGAGACAAGGCTGTCCGCTATCCCCACTCTTGTTCAATATAGTCCTTGAAACCCTTGCCAGAGCTATCAGGCAAGGAAATCAAAGGTATTTGTATAGGAAAAAGAGGAAGTTAAGTTATCTCTATTTGCAGACGACATGATTTTATACCTAGAAGACCCAATAACATCGGCCAGAAAGCTCCTAGAGCTTATAGGTGATTTTAGCAAAGTAGCTGGCTACAAGATCAACTCCAGAAAATCACTAGCATTTCTTTACACCAACAACAAATCCGCAGAAGAAGAAATCAAGAAGTCTCTCCCATTCACCATCACTTCCAAAAAAATGAAATACTTGGTCATTAACCTTACAAAGGATGTTAAGGACCTCTTCAAAGAAAATTATCAAACCCTAAAAAAAGAAATTAGAGAAGATCTGAGTAGATGGAAAAACATTCCATGCTCATGGTTAGGCAGAATCAATATAATAAAGATGGCCATTCTACCCAAAGCCCTATACAGATTCAGTGCAATCCCCATCAAAGATACCTATGGCATTCTTCACAGATATAGAAAAAGGAATTCTCATGTTCATATGGAATAACAGGAGACCCAGACTAGCCAAAACATTACTCTATAGAAAGGAAGAAATAGGGGGTATCTCAATCTCTGACCTGAAATTATATTACAGAGCTGTAGTAGCAAAAACAGCATGGTATTGGTATCAAAACAGAACCAAAGACCAGTGGAACAGAACAGAAGATCCTGAGACAAACGCCCATATCCTTAACTATTTGATATTTGATAAAGGGGGCAAAAGAATAGTGTGGAAGAAAGATAGCCTGTTCAACAAGTGGTGTTGGACAAACTGGACAGCCATATGTAGACAACTGAACCTGGATTCTTATCTTTTGCCCTGCACAAAAATTAAATCAAAATGGATCAAAGACCTGGATATTAAGCCTACAACTTTAAACTTACTAGAAAAAGAAGTAGGGTCAACACTACAGCAGATAGGAGTTGGCAGCTACTTCCTTAACAAAACTCCTATGGCTCATGCTGTATAATCAAGAATAAATGAATTGGAGGCAATTAAACTAAAAAGTTTCTGCACAGCTAAAGATCTAGTCAAGACCATCAAGAGAGAACCTACAGAATGGGAGAAAACTTTTGCCTGCTACACCTCGGACAGAGGGCTAATATCCAGAATATACAGGGAACTCAAGAAACTAAAGTCCAAACTCACAAATAATCCAATCAATAAATGGGCTAAAGAACTCAAAAGGAACTTTTCTCCAGTGGAAGTCCAGAAAGCCCATAAATATATGAGAAAATGCTCTATATCATTAGCTATAATGGAAATGCAAATCAAGACTTCAATGAGATACCACCTCACTCTTGTTAGAGTGGCAAAAATGAAGAATACACACAATGACAGATGCTGGAGGGCTGTGGGAAAAGAGGAACACTGTTACACTGCTGGTGGGACTGCAAACTGGTTCAGCCACTATGGAAAGCAGTGTGGAGAATCCTCAAGAAATTAAGGATGGAACCACCTTACGACCCAGGTATCCCACTCCTGGGTATTTTCCCAAAAGTGTTAGAATCAGCGTATTATAGTGATGTGGCTTCCTCAATGTTTATAGCAGCTCAATTTACTATAGCTAGACTATGGAACCAACCCAGATGCCCCTCACTCGACGAGTGGATACAAAAACTTTGGTACATATATACAATGGAATACTACTCAGCCATTAGAGAAGACGATATTATAGGTTTTGATATCAAATGGATGGAGATAGAAAGAATTATGCTTAGTGAAGTATCCCAATTTCAGAGACTCAAGGGCTGAATGGTTTCTCTCATCTGTGGATGCTAGAATATATGGGGAAGCAATAGGGTAGACGGCTAACCTAACAATACTTCAAATTGAATGACTCTCAGAGTAATAGGGGGATGGCTCCCTAGGCTACTTGGAGGCATAGGGAAAGGGATGGGGAGGGGTGAGGGTGTATGAAGAACTCATAGGAGACTGGAGAGTGGGAATATGGGGGAACCATCCCAGAAGCCGATGTCATTCCTCCAGGAGATACCCATTTAACGCATGAGTTCTTCTGGGGGAAACTGCAACAGGTGAAACCCAAGGTGGTCATCCATGTTTTGGCATTACCCCTGGATAACAAAGTATATATACATTGATTACTGTTGGTTTGATAATGTTTCCCCCTCAATTGTATCTCTATATACTTCTAATAAAAAAAAGAAAAAAATGCTCTTTAAAAAAATACTAAATTTCTGTCTATAGATTGTGACTAAAAACACAACTAATTTTTGTATATTGATTTTGCAAACTCCTATTTTTCTATTAATTTTAGCCATTTATTTCTTCTACTAATTCCAGTATGTTGTGGCCTTTTTCCTAGTATTTTTAGTGATCTTTAATTGTGAACTCATATTGACTCAATCTTACTCTGTAGGAACCCCATGGTCCTAAAGTGGCGATATTTTCCTCTGGAGATAGTTAGCATTTGCTTCCATCTATATCCAGGATGATGCTACTATCTGGGACCACTTAGGCCATGGGTTTAGGCTGGGTGTGATGGTGTACACCTGAGATCCCAGTGACTCAGGAGGCTGAGGCAGGAGAATTATAAGTTTGAGGCCAGTAACTTAGACCCTGTCTTAAAATTAAGAATAAAATTCAAATAGCTGGAGATGTAGCTCAGTGGTAAAGTGCCCCTGGGTTCATTCCCCAGTATGGGGTGGGATGGGAAGAAGTCCCTAGGTTTAATGTGGCAGCCTTACCTTGCTACTACCCCAAAGCTTATTCTCCCAGATTGGCTCCTCTATAGGTATTTACCCAAATTTTACTTCTAGTCTTGGTTATTTATGCCTCTACTCAGTCTTGGATTTGAGGAAGAAAAGGCTGTGAGAGAACTTAGAAATTTACCATGCTTTCTTGTAAATTCAACAACACATTAATAATTAGGCCTCCAGATGCTGGGAGAGCCAAGGGAGGATTCCCCCCAGTGGCTTCAGAGGGAGTGTGGCTCTGCTGATGCTTTGATTTGGAGCTTCTGGCCTCCAGAATTGTGAGAGAATAAATTCCTATTGTTTTAAGCCACCCAGTTTGTGATTATTTGTTACTGCAGCCCTGGGAAAAATAATAACAATATATGTCAGCTATAGGTCAAGTTTTCCAGAAATAGATTGAGATTGATTTTTTTTTTAAGAGAGAGGGACAGTGAAAGAGACAGTGAAAACCAATTTTATTTAATTTTTCATGTGGTATTCAGTACTCCAAGACTGCATTGTGTACTTGATGCTGGGGTTTGAACTCATGTACTCGTGCATGCCAGGCAAGCGCCATAACTTCCGAGCCACCACTCCAGCCCCTCTGAGATGGATTTTTGTGCAGGCAGTTTATTGGGGAGAAATCTTGGAAGCAATACCTAGAAGGCTGAGAGAGGTGGTACTGAGCTAAGGGGGAAGTTGTAGCAGACACCACTCCCAGCATCTAGGAAAATGGAAGCCTCATCTTGGAAAGGGGAACCAAGGCCATGTCAACTTGCACAAAAATACCCTTTCAATATTTCTATGCTTCTAGTATGCATTTTCAGTTTTTGCACTTAATTTCTGAAACACTCGAGCTTTACGTTCATATATAAATTTTGCAGGATATTTAAAGTTTACATCTATTGTCAAACATCACCGAGTTTATGTATTGATTTCTGTAGAACAAGCTCATTTTAAGAAAGTAGAACTATTCCCTACGACTAAATGACCATGTGATTTTTTTTCCAGGAAATAATTTTCTTTCTATATATACCTCTTTCAATTCCTCCAGATGTCTCTTTGGACACCGGTTTGTTTTTAATGCTTGCTGTTCTCTGCCTGGTGAGCTTTTCTCCCTGGAACCCCCAGCGCTGCCCACTGTACACATGGCTGGCTCCTAGTCATTCTTCACATCCAGAGGGAGGACTTCATTGATTCCTCCTATCCTAATTCCCCATCTCACTTTCCATCTTACTGCTCACATTTGCAACTGCTTCTTCCCCAGCTCCTAGCGCTGGGTGACAGTGGTGTACTTAGATATTTGTAATCCTGCCCTGCAAAGCCTGGATTCCTGTTTGCACATTTATGCCTTCAGCACCAAGCAGAGCGCTAAGCATTTGTGGATGCTTGCTAAACGTTCCTGAATGACTCAGTGATTTTACACAGTGGCTACATTTTTATATACATATGTCCTGCATTCTGCATGTTCAAACTGCTTCTCCTAATACCAAGGAACTGAAAACCCCCAGGGTTTGGCCTCATGAGATGCTTTATGGGAGGTCTGTGGCATCAGCCCTGCAAAATCCATGCATCCAGCACCACTGGCCTATACCAGAAAGTGCTGGAGGGAATTTCTCAGTTACTTTAAAAACATCTCTGTAAATTTCCCCTACAGAAGATTCTAGATAACATATGTAGAAACTCTCTTCTCAGGAAGTGGAGCTTATCTCATTCCCCTACCTTGCATGCACAGGGCTTGCTTCCAAAGAGGACAGAATAGAAATAGGAGTAAATGGCAGCAGAGAGCCCTGGCCAACGGTCCTTGGCCTGGTGATCCAGGTCAGTTCACGCTGATAGCATGAACCCTGGACATAGTGTGAGGGGAGCAATGCTGTGGTGTTCCCCAAAGCTCATCACCTTCGTCTGATTATGAGAAAAGCACCAGACAAATGCAAATCAAGACACAGTCTACAAAGTGCATGACCACTGCCCCTCAAACTTGCCAAGGCCATCAAACCAAGGGAGGTCAGAAACTGTGGGATACAGGCTAAGGATGACTTAGGGCAATATGGTATCCTGGAACAGAAAAATACGGGGGGTTGGGGGAGGAACTAGTGAATTTTGAATAAAGGGTGGAGTTCAGTTACACACAATGTGCCTGTGTGGTTTTCTCCATTGTGACCAATGTTCCATGGGAATGTAAGATGTTAACAGTGGGGAAACTGGGTGAGGGGAATTCTGGATTATCTTTGCAACTTTTCTGTTAATCTAAAGCTAGCCTGTTTTTTAAAAAAAATCTAGGAGAAACACAGCAACAATTTTATGCCAGGGGAAAGCCACGGGGCCTGCTCAACTCTTGGGTCAACCTATTTTTTCATAGAGAAGTGGATGGGGAGGAGGTCAGGAAGGAAGGAGGTGCAGGGCCAGGGGTTCAGCTATCGCACACGTTCCAAATGAAACAAAACACCAGTGTGAAGCCTGCTTCTTACCCAAATAAATAGTAGACAGTAAAATAAACATTATTTCTGTGCCACCTGAATCTAAGCAACTTTCTCTCCCTGTCTGGCTGAGATCAACTCTGGAAGCAACGCCACTCAGCGCGTTCTCCCAAGCAGTGCTATTTAGGAGTGAGCAACACCCAAGGGCCCTGGATTGAGAGGGCTTCTCCTTGCCCACCCTGTCTCACTGGGGCAAATAGAAGAAAGACAGTGAGACTCTGACACTAGGGACCATAGGCGCCAAGGAGAGCCTGGCAGGCAGCACTGGGAAACGAGGTGAAGAACAGCAAACTTCCTGCAACTTTATTTTCCCCCCTAAGGAAACTCTACTCTCCAGAGAAAATGAGAAGGAGAAAAGAGAAAGAAAGTGAATTAGCATATTTAGGGAAAAGAAAGAGGTTCACAGCATCAATTTCACAGCACGCAGCCAAAATTAGCAGGACCAGGCCCTGGGGTAAAAACTGTTCCTAGAGGGCAGCTCATGGTGCCAGAGGATGCTTTGTAAGGCCAGCTAAGACACTGGAGAGGTTTGAGAAGCAAAGTCTAATTGAAAAACTACTTCAGCTGTTGACACGAGGGTCCCCTGGGAAGCCCCCACTGTCCTTCAGCACTGATGCCACCCCCAAAACTTCCCATTCCAGAAAGCTGTGTCCATGTCTCCTCCCCTCTTATTCTGTCTGGCTTCTTGGGACAGTGCCTCAGAAACTCCCAATCTAGCTCTAGCCAGTGGCGCACACCTGTAATCCCAGCAACTCAAGAGGCTGAAGCAGGAGGATCACAAGTTTGAAGTCAGCCTCAGCAATTTAGGGAGGCCCTAAGCAATTTAATGAGACCCTGTCTAAAAATGAAGAATCTATTAAAGAAAGGGTTGGGGATGTGGCTCAGTAGTTAAGCACCCCTGGGTTCAATCCTCAGTATCAAAAAAAGAAAGGAAAAAAAGAAAGAAAAGAAAAGAGAGAGAGAGAAAGAAATAAACTTCTGATCCAGATTGGGCTCTGCAATATGTTGCCCTTTTCCTCTCCACCCTCCTCTGCAGCAATGATCATTTCTAAACATCAGCTAAACACAAAAAATGACACAGAAGGAGAAGAGTTTGCTATGCACCCCAAACCCTGTCTGTGAAGTTACTCTCTGATGCCCCTGCAAAGCAGCAACACAAAATAAAAAATTGAAAACAGGGGCTGGAGCGATGGCTCAGTGGTTACAGAGCTTGCCCAGCATGTGCAAGTACACGGGTTCAAACCCCAGCACCCATGTACACAACTTAGTGTCAGAGCAATGAAGGCCATGTGAAAAACTCAATAAAAATTGATTCTGTCTTTCTGACTCTCTCTTTCTCTGTCCTTCTTTAAAAAAAAAAATTGAAAACAGAGCTCCATCTTATTGTAAAGGAGTTTGGGGCTGTGTCACCCCTTAGATTCTCCTTCTAGGTTGCTTTTTTTTTTAAAAGAAAAAATTTGTTCATGAGGCTGGAGTGGTGGCTCAGCAGTTACAGTGCTTGCCTGGCATGCACAAGGACGTTGGTTTGAACCCCAGCACCACATACACAATGAAATCTTGGAGCAATGAAAGCCACATGAAAAACTATATAAAATTGATTCCGTCTTTTAAAAAATTGTTCATTAAATTTTATTTAATAAAGAGTTGTGAAACCATTCTAACTATGTGATTGCCTTACAATTTTCAATCCCTCCAAACAAATTCAATACCTACTGACATTTTCTCACCATTCATTCCTCCTCCACTGCTACCTGGAAGTCTCTTAACTATTTTGGTCTTTATGGATTCATGCAAATGGAATTGTATCTGTAGCATTGTCTTGTTTCTTTCATTTGGTATGAAACTCTCAGGTCTCATCCGCATTGCACACGATGTGTTTTAGCCATATTTTTGAACAAAGCTGTGGCAGAAGGATGAAGTGATTTGTATCAGCTTACTAAACAAAAGAGGGTGCTTAGATTTCTCTCATTATCTGACCTAGTTAGATAGATCCAAATATCTGAAAGATTATCATTTGTCTAAGACCTAGGCATTTATCACATCTCAGCTCAAAGGTTTTTCAGGGAAGCCAGCCCTGCCTTTGCAGTCTAGTGCAGTTCCTCTTATTACACACTCCAAGCGTAATATACCATTTCATCATGGTATTCAACAAACCCATCAAACTGATAGATTCTTATCACTACTAGATTGTCATTTCCAAGATCAGGAAGGCAGTATTTGTCATGTTTACAATGTTCCCATTATTCAAAATGCAATGCTTAGAAGGCAGTACTCAGTACAAATGTACTGGAAGAATGGATTAATACACAAATAAAAGTTAATATTAAGAAATACTATTAGAGCACTAAGAATGCTTTCCAAAATGCAGCTAACAGGTTAGGAAAGAAAATACTAATGTCTAGGCTGCTTTTGAAAAGTCCCCCAGGCATAAAGGCAGTGAAAAAAATCCAAAGATTCATTTTCTAACCTCAACCGCCAAGCAGCAGAGGTATCTCTGAATCTAAGCTGTAACTCTGGTCTGAAGATTTGTCTCCTACTCAGATCCCCTGAGGACAGGTTTCCTGGAAGTTCAGACACACCAAACCATGACAGCCCTCCCCAGGGAAGAACCTCAGGCTACTCCGAATTTTGGGATTGGAATGGAGCTTGGACTTTTTGTACGCCCCCACCCCCTCACAGACTTGGGGGAGGACAGTAGGTTGTGGTTAAGGACAAACGCCCAGATGAGGATGGGAACAGGAAGATGATATTCAGAAGCAGGGCTGGTCCCTGAGTAGAGCAGAACTTAGAGGTCCCTGGGACCCAGGACTCCGCTGGGCAGCAGCCCCAGAGTGGAGAAGTGTGGATTAATAAACCCCATTTTGGGGGCTGGAGCGGTGGCTCAGTGGTTACCGAGCTTGCTCAGCATGCACCAGTACACGGGTTCAAATCCCAGCACCATGTACACAACTAAGTGTCAGAGTAATGAAAGCCATGTGAAAAACTCAATAAAAATTGATTCTCTCTGACTCTCTGTCTCTCTCTCTGTCCTTTTCTCTTAAAAACAACAACAACAAAAACACTATTTTCCCTGCCAGCTTTCCCAGATGAAATGTGCAATGCAAAACCAGCCAGCACCCTTTCCTCCACCCAGAGGTTTGGGCACAGCTGGTGGGCCGTGTATAGTGTAATGCATCTATGTGTGCACACGTCTATGTGCATGTATGTGCACTCTAGGGACTCATAAGTACATACATATGCACAGGCGAGTGTGTACATGTGTGTGCTTACCCTTTTGCTCAGAGCCCTTGGCCTGCTGGGTTTAAATATTACACAAACAGCTGCTTTTCTTTCAAACTTTAAGTCACACAGGCATAGCAGACGAGTTAATTTGAAAAGTAGAACCTAAGTGCAAATCTAATCTCTGAGAGTTAGAACTCAGTGGCTTTTCGCCTGAAAAACTGGCCTTATCTCATTCCCATAGGGAGAGCTGGAAGCTGGGTCTGTAATGGAGGAGAAAGTTCCAGACTATAGAGGAAGATGAACTGCATCTCTCTCCATTGTCAGACAGGATGAAGACAAATAACAATGACACACATTGTAACTGCATGGCGTCTTTAGGTGGAGTTCAAGGTGTTCACATGCTCTACCAAACTGAATCTTACAAGTTTGGAAGGTACGTAAGAGTGCAACGTGCACCTATTTCTGAGATGAGAAAGCTTGAAGCTCAAAAAGATGAGAGAGACTCTTTGTACTCTAAGGATGTATGTTGTACATGAGGTGTGCAAACCTCTCAGGGTCCAGGGAAGTGTTTAGGGTAACCATGAGCATCTCTATTAAGACTGATTATTTCTCATCCATTTGATACTAATCTAGCCTAAAACTGAGTACTAACATGAAGTTCCAAGGCATATATAAGTTTGCATTTATAATCTTGTCAATTATGAGTGATTGCATTTACCTTAGGTGTAGTGTTCCTAGAACTAGGATGCACGGATGTATTCTTAGGGTTCACTGGATTCTCTGGTTTGGGAAACACTGCTCTATGACTCATGGCACTCTTGTAGGATCTGCCACATAGTGTGGTTAAATCTTAGGCATGGGCCAGAGGGAATGGTGGGACTACAACATGTGACCCCTGCAGTCTTCAAGGTCAAAGGAGGTTGGCATGTGGGGGTGTGATCTGGCCTGTGCTGACCTCTGCAGAGGGCTGATGCGGTGGGTGGGATGTGATGCTCTGGGGCAGTGGTGGCAGCAGGGCTTTGGAAGCCATCAAGTACAGAAGCTATGACATCCGGGTCCCAGCCAAACAGGCAAAGCTGACTGTGGTTCCAACAGAATTCAGAAAGCTTAGTTCACAAAGGGGGCTTAGTGCCTGCTTCACATTCTTCCACATCAGGAAACTGAGGCAGAGATTCAGAGTTATTAGTGGGCCAGCAAGGAGGGGCTGGAGAAGAGAGGGAACACAGGGGACATCCAGGGCTGGCATCCTGATGAAAGCTTTAAGGCAGCACAGGGGCCTTCTGGGAGAAGCCCTTTCACCTGGTCAACTCCTACTCACCCTTCACTTACCATGTTCAATGTTAGTTTTTTTGAGAAACCCTCCTGAGCCCTAGAATTGATTAATTTCCCTGTCAAACACCTCCACGGCCCTGCACTTCCCTTGGTGACCCTTCTTCCACTGGTGATTAGCTGCTCCAGGCTCATTTTCATAACCAGACCTGTCAGCTCCCTGAGGGCGGGGATGATGCCTATCTCCTTCACGGCTGTATTCCTCAACACAGCGCAAGGCACATAACTGGACTTCGCAAATTTGCTGAAAAAAATGGAAGCAATGTGAATTCTAGGACTGCTTGGTTTGGAGGCTCTGGGCCTCTGGTGCCCTCTCTGGTCTAGTCAGAATTAGTCTGGACTTCAATACCCAAAGGTAAGGACTCTTTTTTTGAGTTCTTTTAAGCACTGAACCACATGCCAGCAGCTTGATCGTAGAATAATCTTGCTGTCATAATTCTCTGGGTCTGATTGTTCAGATAGAGACCCCTTTCTCACACTCCTCATGTGGACGCTGCTCTAAGCCATGAATCCCATCATGGCAGAAGACACGGGCCATGGTGGGAGCTTCGAAAGCAGCAGGTACTTTGCTTTTGAAGACCACATCCCAAATAAAAATTATTTAAAGTGCTCTCTCATCCACATAAAATATAACATAGTTCATCATGTAAGAGTTAAGATATTGTTGGCTAGGGCTGGAGCGGTGGCTCGGCGGTTATGACAGTTGCCTGGCATGCATGAGTACACGAGTTCAAACCCCAGCACCCATATACATAGCGAAGCGTCCAAGGAATGAAATTCACATGAAAAACTAAACAAAAAATTGCTTCTCTCTTTCACTTTCTCTCTCTCTCTCTCTCTCAAAAAAAGGATATTGTTGGCTAGCTGGAGTCTGCATTTTATAGATATTTAATTCAATGTTTATCAATTTTGATTTTTCAGTTTATTTATTTTGAAAAGCTCCTTTATCCACTTATGGAATAAAGTGGTCCTAGGATAATAAAAGATTCTTTGGGCCAAGGTAGCTAGCTCTATAATTGGAACCAGCAAACAAGCTCCTAGTATTTGCTGGTGGGAGTCAAACTTCCTTGAGACTCAGACACGTCTATTCAAAGCACAGCACTTGCAGCCTTCCTATAGATTTTGTAGGCAGAACAGAGAATGAATATTCTCACCACCAGAATTATGGGCTGTATGTCCAGAGTGGGTGGTGAGTGTTGTTCCTAAGTAAGGCATTTGGAATTGAAACAATCCAGCCAAGCCAGTCCTTGCACACTGACCACAGTGATGAGACTTGGAGAATCTGGGAGAGGGAAAATAGAGAGAGAGTTAGGAAGAGGTGGGGAGAAAGCAGAGCTAATTTAATAGTGCAGTTATTGAATTAAATTAAGAACAGTCATACCCAGCCACTTGCAGAAAGTTGAAATTAGACCTATATCTTTCACCTTGCACAAAAATCAAATCAAAATGGATCAAGGAGCTAGGAATGAAACCAGCTACCTTGAAACTGATGGAAGACAAATTAGGTCCAAAACTTTAGCATTTGGGAGTAGGCAAAGACTTTCTCAACATGTCTCCTAAAGTGAAGGAAGTAAAGTAAAAAATCAGCGAATGGGATGCCATAAAGCTAAAAAGCTTTTGCACTGCCAAGGAAACAATTAAAAGAGTCAAGAGATTTCCTACGGAAATGGAGAGAATCATGGGCTATGATTTCTTGGACAGGGGACTCATATCCAGAATCTACAAAATCCTCAAAAACCTCAACTACAATAGCACAAACAGCCCAGTCAATAAATAGACCAAACAGCTAAAAAAAACTTCTCAACACAGGACATGGATCAAGCCAATGAATACATGAGAAAGTGCTCTAAATCACTAGTAATCAGAGAAATGCAAATGAAAACTACATTAAGATATCACCTCATGCCAGTCAGAATGGCAAAAATGAAGAAAATTAACAATAATAGATGCTGGAGGGGCTGTGGAGAGACAGGCACACTAACACACTGTTGGTGGAGCTACAGACTTGTACAGCCCCTTTGGAAAGCAGTGTGGAGAATCCTCAAAAAATTAGGGATGAGACCACCATATGATCCAGCTATTCCACTCCTGGTCTCTTTCCAGGGGATTTAGAATCAGCACATTATAGTGACACAGCAATATCTATGTTCATAGCAGCTCAATTTACAATAGCTAAATCATGGAAACAACTCAGATGTCCCTCACTGGATGAATGGATCCAAAAGCTGTGGTACATATATACCATGGAATTTTACACAGCAATTAGAAACAATGATATTGCAGCCTTTGAAGGTAAATGGATGGCTATGGAAGAAATTATGCTGAGTGAAATCAGCACAACCCAGAGAACCAAGGGTCGAATGTCTTCACTCATCTGTGGAGGCTGGAACTAGACCCTGGCCATTAAGAGAGGTGGTCTATTATCAGGTGTTAAATCCAGATATCATGTAATGTTACACAACCTAATACTTATTTTTGAGATGTTGTGGGAAGGGGAAGGGAGGGATAAGGGTGGGTAATTGGCAGGGGGGGCACTCTTGGGGGTAAATCCAATTTTCAGAATCTATATACATTATGTATTATTTTGTTAAAATTTGTATGATTGTTCAACAAATAAATTTCTCAATAAAAAGAATAATCACACCAAGTTCAATTTTAAAATAATGATTTGAACATCTAATTTTATGAAATGAAGCATGAATTTAATTACAAAATATGCCAGGTTTCATACCAAGCCCTATAGAAAGGTAGTTTATGTGTGTAGATAGAAATATGAGTGACTACCCTGAACAATACAATAGTGTGAACAGAGAACACAAAGCAATAATTATGGGACCTGGACAAGGAGACAATAGTGAAACATGAGGGAGAGCAGGAAGGCTTTTCAGAAATGATGACTTCTTCACTGGATCTTGATGGATAACAAGGATTTTACCAATTGACAAAAGGAGAAAACAAAATCCCAGGAAGAGGAGTTACAATGAGCAAGACTATGTATATATGTATACATTAGTTAACTTTCATTGAGTGCTTTCTGTGTGCTGGGCTCCGTTCCAAGCACTTCACACTTAGTAATTCTCCTCAGAACAGTCTTATGGTACGAACATTATTTTACTTTCTGGCTGAGGAACGAGAGACATGGGAAGTAATTGCCCAGTCAGGCTCCAGACCCCTCACTACTCAAAACGACCCCTGTAGCGTGGGAGGGGAGCGGGGGAAGGAAGACAAGGATTCCAGTTGGCTGGATACTCTTCTTGGCTGTGGTTGGAGAATTGGATGATGAAACTGAAAATAGAAATTGGACCAGATTGTGAGGATTCTGAAATGCCATGGTTAGGATTTTGGATTTTATCCTATAGACCTTTCTCAAAGTGTGGTTGCTGGACCATCTGTATCAATATCATTGCAAGCTTGCTAAAGTGCAGATTCCTGGGGCTGGAGCAGTGGTTCAGTGGTTACAGTGCTTGCCTGGCATGCATGAGGATCTGGGTTGGAACCCCGGCATCACGTACACAAAGAAGTGTCGGAACAGTGAAAGTCACATGAAAAACTAAAACTTCCTCTCTCTCTGTCACTGTCCCTCTCTCTTTTAAAAAAATGCAGATCCCTGGGCTTTGCCCCAGACCTACTGAATCAGAAGTGCTGGGACGGAGCCACACACTCTGAATTAGCTCTCTTGGTGATCCTTCTGCACACTCCAGTCTGAGGACCATTGCTGTAAGCTGCATAGATTTGTGACTTTTTAAAGATTTGTTTTTCAGAACGCAAACTTCTGAGCAACTTGCGAGTCAGAGAGGAAAGTCTTAAAGCTGATCCATGCAGAGCCCCTTGCGCTCTCCAGTGATCGCAAGAGTCTAGACCAGAGAGCAGGAGTTGTGCTAGGTGGAACAGTGTCTCCGAAGCAGTCAGAGACTCAGAGTACAATCTAATTTAGAAATAGGGACTTTGCTGATATAATTTGTTAAGATGAGGTCGTGCTCTAAGCCCAATAGCTGATGTCTGTATGAGAGAGAGGAGAGGGAGATTCAGATGTACAGTCACAAGGAACACAGGAAGAGGCCCTGTGATGGTGCAGCCAGACGCTGGAGTGAAGAGGCTGTGTGGCAAAGAGCACCAAGGACTGCCTGCAACCCCCAGAAGCTAAGAGTGAGGTGTGACCGAGGTCCCCCACAGGGCCTCTGGAAGAAACCGCCCCTGCTGCTTGATTTGGGATGTTTGGCCTTCCAAACTGAGAGAGAAAGGGTTATGGCTTGGATGCGGTTGGTCTGTCCCCCAGAGGTTCGCGTGTTGGAGGCCTCTCCTCGGTGTGGAGGTTGGACCCATAACAATGTGGCTTCCAGTCAGGCTCTGTGGCGCATGCCCATAGTCCCAGCTGCTCAGGAGGCTGAGGCGGGAGAATCACAAGTTCAAGATCAGCATGGGCAACTTAGTGAGACCCTGTCTCAAATTTTAAAATAAAGAAATAAAAAGAGGGCTGAGGCTTTCAGGGTGGTTGCTCCATCCTCAGAAGGGAATGCTGATCTCCTAGAGCAAGTTGTTCTAAAAGCCCGAACATGATCCCTGTCTCCTCTGCTCCTGTCTAGTGATATGAACTCTCACTCTCACGTGCACTTCTGCCACAATGCCATCTGCCTTTCGTCTCTGACTGGAGGCCAAACCAATGGGGCCACCTGATCTTGGACTTTCATCTTCCAGAATTGTGAGTTAAATAAACCTCTTTTCATTCTAAGGTTACCCAGCCTCAGATAATGTTGTTATAGTAACAACAACAAGTTGGACTAACAACACAATTCTGTCATTTTAAGCCACCCAGTTTGTGGAAACTTATTAGGGCAGCCCTAGGAAATCAATACGGTGGTACTGAGGGGAGCTTCAGGGGCAAAATTAGAAGGACTAGATTGGAGAGAGGGTGAGATATGAACAATTAATCACTCAGAAGCTTATGTTTGGGTGGCCAACGACGGAGCTGTGCAGTGGATTTAGGAGAGTGGAGTTCAATTCAAGCTTTGGCACTTACTCATAGCAACACAGTGCCACCTTAGTTTTCTCATCTGCAAAACAGGAACAATATTACCCGCCTCATAGTATTGCTAAGAGAATTAAATGACACAAGAGGACTAAAGAAATGTGCACATTTCTGACCTCAGGCACAGTCAGGACCCTGACCCATCCTGAGCCCTTCCTGCAGGCTGGTGATGGAGTCAAGGTCGAGCTTAGCCCTCTTCCCACCGCGGGTGTCAGTGCCAAGGACAAACTGCGCTCGGGAGGAATGCACTGACGGCTGCAGGTCAGTCTCCGCCTGGCACTGCATCTCTCAGGGTGGTGGGGAGCTTCTCCAGCTGCACATCTGTGAAGAGCAGAGGGCTGGGCAGGGCAGGGCAGGGGGACCCTCTGCCAAGGCCAGGAAGGAAAGCCGTTTGGAAGACACTTAGGGGGAGAACGTTGGGTGTGGATGCTCACCGCTGAGGAGGAGCCAGTCCTGAGCTGGGCAAGGTTGGACAGGGTGGGACGGGGTCCTCCAACTTTACGATGGGGGGTGCTAGATGAAATCCAGAGTGCCCAGTTAAATTTGAAGTTTAGAAAAATGAGGAATCAATTCTAGTATAAGTATTGCAAAGACATATTTGCTAAATCTGGCAGCCTTAGTTAGGACTCCTCAGGTCAACAAAGGTTAACCTTGGGGCCAGGGCAGAGAAGGAAGGCACAGCAGGAGTGGGAGGGTGAAGGCCTCCCCTCAGTTCTCTGTGATGTGTCCCTGACCCCACCTAGGCAGCTGGTGGGACCAGACCTGGCATTGCCTCCAACCTCCTGGAATTCCAACCTTGACTTGCCAACAAGGATCAGAGGCCCTTCTTCCTCTGTGCTGCGCATAGCTAATCTCCCCATTCTGTTCTCTGTACAACTGGACGTGAACTTCTCCTTCCCCTGGGATCTGGTCCTCGCTGGATGACATGGCTGTGTGTCAAACTCAAGTGACCTCTGGTGCAGTCAGGGGCAGCATTTCAGAGGCACAGAGGAGCCTGTGCAAGGGAGGGGAAGCACAGTGCTACTCAGGATGGGTGGGAACGAGGGTTAAGTAGCGATCATCAACCGTCAAGTGTTAATGAGTCCCGCACCTAGATGTTCATATCTAAAGAATTGAAGGTCCTCTGCATTTTTATAAATTCAGTAATGACACTTAAAAAACTGATTTAAATTCTACAATATAAAATGGCAAAAAATGTTCTGTGTCATCTCTGACCCAGTTAAACTTGCCTACAGAAGGAAATTCAGCCTCTTAGAACCCAACGCAGGGCCAATCTCATGGATGTGACCTGTGCAGGTCCCTGGGCTCAGAAGGGTCCTGAGTTTGGTTAATGTGTTGTTGCTGCCTCATGATTCTTAGTAACGTCTGAATGAGGGAGCCTGTACTTTGCATGGGATCCTCACATAATGTACTGTGCCCTGCTCTAAGCGGATGGGATGTGTCTAAAAACTAAGCATAGCACCCGGAAGAAGAAAAGAGCTTTGAAATGCCAGCTTGAAGATTCTGAACCTTAATATGACACAGAATCACAACTGGGAGGCACTTTTCATTTTGGGAGAGAAGTCGAATCGAGCAGGGATCCTGTCACCTGGAAAGCTGCTCATCAGGACACCAGATGCTGATAAAAGCCTCCAGGGGAGGCAGGCCGGGCCTAGTATGTCGCATGTCTGCAGAGATGTTCTTTCCCACAGCCAGGCATAAGCAGCACAAACCCAAGGGGCGGGCGTGCTGCGGAGAGTGAGCCTTCCGGCCGCCTGCAAACCGAGCCATCCATGGGAGTCCCTCAGGGAGCAACCTTAAGTCCCCAGCCAGTCTGTCCCAGCCTTCCCATCAGCTCCTCAGGATGGCTCCTCACCCAAATGTTGACTTGGTCAGCAGGCTCGGGGGTGCCTGGGACTTTCAGTAAAGTACAGGGGACCACAAACAGGAAGGAGCCCTTGGACCTGTCTTTCTGCTTACTTGGCATTTTCCTTCTCTTGTCATCCTGCTCAGTTGTCCCTTTACCACATGCCCCTGCCCCATCCCTGTCCAGTCCACCAAATCCTGATGCATCTGAATTCCCACAGGATCAGTCGTTCAGCAGAGCAGAGGTCAGGGAGGGGACAGCTTTCCCATCCTTTTTGTTCTAGTCCAGCGGCTCAGTCAAATATCTTTGCTATCTTAGGTGATAGGCAGTAGGGACTGGCTGCTGAGCAGAGAAGCTTGTGGGAAATTCAGTGGGACGGGCTTTTTGTTTATTTTTAATAGGAAGTTAGGAATCACCCAGCATACTGGTTGTGTTTCCAGTTGACAGCTTCATGCCCCCCCAGTAGCTTCTGCATCCTCTGCTGCTGGCTTTATTGAGAACAGCTGTAGAGGACCAGGTCTGAGCTTGGCTTGCTGCATGTTGTTTCTGCTCCCCAGTACTTGCCTGGCTGCCACCAAGTGCCCAGTTCCCAAATCTGCCAGGTGGCTTCGGAAAATATACTTGCTGAAGTCAGCAAGTGAGTCAAGATGTGGTACTTGGAAGGTCTAACTGGTAAGGGTTGCTAGTTGGGACCCCATGTCCCAATGACAACAGGATCCAGACTAAGACACCAGCTTTCTGTTTCAGAAGAACATGTGAATAAAAATAGCTCATATTATTATTATTAATGCCTAATACATCCTTGGGAACATTACTCTATGGTATTAAGATCGTGAACTCAAGCCAGACTGCCTTCATTTGAAGCCTCCTTCTGACACTTGCTATCTCTGTGACCATGGGAAAGTTACTTAACCTCTCTGCGCCTGAGTTGTCTCCCCAGTAAAAGGTAGATAAAGAAGGTGCCTACTTCATAAGGTTATTGTAAGGCTTAAATAAAATAATGTTCATAAACCATTTACAGCACACCTTACACATAGCATGTGCTCAACATTTGGCACCTTTGAAGAGGTTAAATAACTTGTCCAAGTAATGCAACTGGTAAGTGACAGAGCCTTGATTTGAACCAGAGCCTGGGTACCTACTCTGTAGTGTAAGGAGGAGAATGGAGGCATCTGGTTTGGCATCTTTGACCAGCGTTACCAACCCCTAGGAGGTCCTATGGAGTTTATCCAGGGCATTGGAAAAGCGGAGCAGGGAGGTGAGGGAGTGAGAACAACCGGCCAGCTACAAGACTTAGGAGTGGAAAGAATTTCAGGGAGGAACCCCAGCTGGATTACACCTCTTGCTATAATCCAGGGAGCCCCTGGAGTGAACTCTGGTGAGCAGAGTTGCTCCAGTAACCACCACATCTTATCATGGTCTCAGGAGGAACGTGGAAGCCCATGCATACGTAGTTGAGGCTTAGAGCAAGGGGCGCTCTTGACTGCTATCTTGCGGGGCCAGTGGTTTCTAACAATCTCCCAATTTATTGAGTGTTCCTCATGTGGGCTGTGATTAAAGCCAACTCCTATGGGACCTTGGTATGCTACTCTCTGTCTGCCAGGTTCCCTGTTCTCTAACTGGCTTGAGCACCTAGATCTGTGTAAAGTGGAATTTACACCCATTAGAAGTAGCTTATCACCTGCTCAGATTCCATCCGTGTCCTCTATGCTGGTGAAAAGGAACGCTTCCCGAAAATAAACGAGTCTGAGAATAAATATCAGAGATACTAAAAATCTCTTGGGTTTAAAAACACTGACAAGGGCTAGAGCGATGGCTCCGCGGTTACGGTGCTTGCCTGGCATACGCAAGTACGCAGGTTCAAACCCCAGCACTACGTACGTAATGAAGTTTCCCAGCAACAAAAGCCACATGAAAAACTAAATAAAAAAAAATTGAATCTTTCTCTCTCTCTCACTGTCCCTCTCTCTTAAAAAAAAAACTGACAAGACCACCCTAAATTTCTGCTGAAGTAGATAGTTTTACAAATTGAAACAAGGAGTTTTAAAAATAAACCTACTATTTAGAAAACAAACAAACAACAAACCCACATACAACTATTTCAGAAATGCTACCACACAGAAGAGAAACCCTTCTGCCAAAATGCCACCATATAAAGAAAGCAATTGAAAAAGGGGCACTCATTGAAATGCCACCTCCTTCACATTGAGTAGATGTGGAGGGAAAAAATGAATATTCTGCTTAGCTCCATAAATCTCTTTGCAAACCACTCTTATTTTTAAAAATGCAGCCTATTTTATTAAATAGCATTTACTGAACAATAGGCTGTCTAACTTCTTTATATAAGGCCATAAAGCTATTTGATCAGTTTTTGGTGTCAGAAAAATATGTTAGTATAGTGCTAAATTGAAAACAGTCAACAGGTTACTGGGTTGGATAGCAAAAGATCTGTGTTAACATAGATGTTATATTCATTATTTATTACTGGGCAACTAATTACCCCAAAACAGTGGCTTAAAACACTAACAGTCATTTATTTGTTCTCATGTTTTCCATGAGTGAGGAATTTGGATCTGGCTCATGAGGTTGTCATCAGACGTTGTCCAGGTCTGTGGTCATTGGAGGCTTGATGGGGACCCCAGGATCTGCTCCCCAGTGGCTTGCTCACCTGAGTGGCAAGCTGGTTCTGATTGGCGGGAGGCCTCACTTTCTCTCCAGGGGCTGCTTCAGTGTCCTCAAGGCATGAGGACTGCCTTTCTCAAGAGTGATCCAAGAGACTGAACTGAAGCTCATGGTGCCATTTGTCACTTCTACCATCCCCTCCACCATGCCATATTGGTCACTCAAGCTGGCTCTGATTCAGTGTGCGGGGACCACCCAAAACATGAACAGCATTACTGGTGGCTGCCTTGGAGGCTCTCACATAAACCTGTTCTGGGAAACCATCTGCTATGGTTTGAAAGCGTCCCCCAAAAGGTCACATGTTGGAAACTTAATCCCCAAATTCATATGTCAATGGTATTTAGAGGAACAGCCATTGGGAAGTAATTAGGATTAAACAAGATCATTAGGGTGGGGTTCCATGATGGCATTAGTGACTTTATAAAAAGAGGGAGACTTGAACTCACAGCTTGCCATGTTTTGTCATGTGGTGTCTTCTGCCATGTTATAATGTAACAAGAAGGCACTCACCAGATGCCAAGCAGATAGCAGTGCCATGTTCTTGAACTTCCCTGTCTCCAGATCTGTGAAGCAAATAAACTTTTATTCTTTCCTTATTAAGTCTCAGGCATTTTGTTATAGGAACAGAAAACAGATGAAGACACCTTCTGCAATCTTGGAGTTTGTGCTGAGTTCTCCATTCTTATTTTTCGTAACATTTAACTCTATCCATTCCATCACTCCACTAAAGGCCCTGTTTTCAATTATCGATGCATAGACACTTATTTGCCTCAAACAGCGCTGTAGCAATTACCTTTTTCCAGTTCTAAGTACCTCTTGAGACACTTTATTAAAATGTCCTCTTTAGGGCTGGAATGGTTGCTCAGTGGTTATGGCGCTTGCCTGGCATTCACAAGGACCTGTTTCGAATCCCAGTACCACATACACAATGAAGCGTCAGAGCAACGAAAACGAGATGAAAAACTAAATAAAATTGATTCCCTCTGTCTCTTTCTCTCTCACTGTCCCTCTCTCTCTTTAAAAAAATAAACAAATAAAATTTCTATTTATGTGTTCCTCTCCTCCACCAGACTATAAGCTCTGTGAACTGGGACTGTTTCTTAGTGTTATATCTCCCCAGTACCCAGGATAAAGCTTAAAACAACACAGATGTGCCCATGAATGCCAACTAAAGTGTTTTACTTACCTTGGGATGGATCATTTTTGTTCTTTGGACCTTAATTCTCTTGTTTGTGGTGGACTGGATGATTTTAAGCTACTTGCCACTCTATCACTTGAAGAGCTCTTTTTCCCTAGTGGAATGTGGCAATGTGGTGTGACAGGACTTCACCACTTCCTGGAAGCAACTCCTTTTGGTGAGATATAGGAAATACCATAGAAGCAGAGACCACTTATACTGGACCCTCAAAAGGTAGTGTGACTCCTGGGTATTTTTTCAAAAGAGCTAGAATCGGCATATCATAGAGATACAGCTTCATCAATGTTTTTAGCAGCTCAATTTACTATAGCTAAACTATGGAACCAACCCAGATGCCCCTCACTGGACAGTGGATTCAAAAATTGTGGTACATATATATAATGGAATTCTACTTGGCTATTAGAGAAAACAATATCATAGCATTTGCTGCCAAATGGATGGAGATGAAAAAAATATAAATATGCTAAGTGAAATATCCTAAACTCAGAGACTCAAGGACTGAATATTTTCTCTCATATGTGGAAGCTAGAATACAATCACAAACAGTATGATAAATGGCTAAACTGATAATAACCTCAACATAAATGAATTTTTACATGAGCAGGGGGAACTTTGTCTATGATGGTGGGGGATGAAGGGAGGGTGGCAGGGGTGGAGAGGAAATAGGAAGGATATCAAGGAGGCTGGAGAGAGGGAATATGGAGGTATCAACCTAGTGGGAACCTTCGACCTCCATGAGAAGCCCAACTAATACGGGGGATAAAGTAGGGGGAAAGATGGAAATGAGGGGAATGCAATGGGGAAACCATGGAATGGCATCAGCCTTGGTTTGCTCTATTATTATACATTTGCTCTTGATTGTACAATGATTCCCTCCTAATTGTAAGACTACCTTTAACAAATAAAAAAATTTAAAAAAGGCAATGTGAAATAAACTGTCTTCCAAGGATTCAGTTTTTAAGTTCAAGAATATGTCCCAGCTGTGTTGTAGGAGGGAAAACTGGGATGGCAATTCAAGATAAATACATACTGTTTTACAACTCCTCTGACTCCCCACTGCCAACAGAGCAAACCTCAACTTCTTTAGTCTGCATCCAAGGCTCCAAAACCACTTTCATGGACCCCTTGCTTCAGGCATCTATACCATGGCCGTACCCCATCCAGTCCTTTCTTTCCTTTATTTGTGGCAATTCTTTGCCTTGATGTGATTTGCCAAACAAAATCTAGGCCAGCACAACTTAGCCCCAAACTTAGCACAACTTTTTCTTCAAAGATCCATCAAACTGAGCATAAACTGTTTTTGAAGTTGCATTCCTAAGAACCACTTAGAAATAAAAGTACCAAGATGCATTTTAAAAATACATAAATACATTATGCCATTTTATTTTCCTAAAGATATTTAATGCAAAAAAGAATGGTAAATAGACTCTAAACTAATTAATGGTGATTTCTGAGAGTTTTCTTGGATGCTAGAGAGAAAACTGAGCCCAGGTAAAAGAAGGTTTTGGAGATAACTCGTCTGGATCGGTGGGCTAGAAATCCATGCAGAGGCTGGTTGCCTATAAACACCCTCAACTGCTCCAGCTCCTATATCACATCCTGGCTTCCACTGTTTTTGAACACACAGCCTCTGGATTGGGAGCTTCACAGATAATTTCATTTAAACCTACCCAATAAGTCTCTTCCACTGTTAAAAGATGAAGCTTAAGGGGGAAAGTGCTGATATGGCCTTTCTTTGAGGCACTCCAACTCAGGTTAGGCAGATGGTGTTTTCCCAGGTTAGGTCCTTTGTTTGGAAACGGTTGTGGGACTTGGCTGAGAGTATTCATTCAAACAGACAAGTCTATTCTTCCCAAGTTACTCCTAAGTACACTGAGCTCATTATTTGCCCATAATGTGAACAGATATTTATTTAATTTGTCTCTTTGTGTAAAGATCCTACCTTGGTCCATGTGCTTGTCATCTCTCTGTCTACATTACCATAGTCTGTTTCTTTAAAAGAAGAATTAAGGCTTAAAGGTGCCCACAGTACAATATCATGTAAAAGGGTGTGGCGGATGTGTAGTGGGAGGTAACAGATCATGCAGGGGCCTGAGAGGCAGCCCCAGCCCCCTCCATCCACACTGTATATTACATTTGTGATCTTACTGCACCCTTGCAATGGTCCTGTTGGGTAGGCATTATTATTTCCACTTTACAGATTAGAAAAGTCAAGACTCAGAACATGATGAAAGTGTAAGTCACATTAGAATTAGCAATAGAATTAAGTGCAGGGTCAGTCCTATGTAAAGTGTGAAGTTGATGAGTTGTCCTGATCAGAGCCAGTTTCCACCCTGAGAAAACATTCTGATTGTTAATATTAATGAAATTGGCCTACATTAGGGGTAGTGGTACAGAGAAGACGATGTGGTCTCCCATGAGAGCATTGTACATTAGCAAAAAGGAGTAGAAGAAACTGGGATGTCCCTTGGATCTCTTAAATCACAGCATGTGGCCCACCCACCTATAATGCATGCTGAAGAGCCAGCCCTTATTGCACAGGGAACAGAACTCCACTCCAAGGCAAAGCCAAGCAGGATTTGAAAAGAGCCCCCATGAGAAAGTGAGCAGCACTCTAAGCTTCCCTCTCACTCTCTCCTGGGCACCTCCCATGAGGCCTTGCTTTCCCCACTGTACTGTCAATCATAAAAGCAACTGAGTCTGAGGCCAGCAGAAACCCCTGCCCCATTTTCCCCAACTCTTTCTCCCAGACCTCCCTCGCTGACATGATTTATTGCCTTCATTTAACAGATATTCAGCCAAATGCAATGGGTTAAATGTCCTCTCCTCAAGGAAATGCCCTTAGGAACCCAGCTGCCATAGGTGTCTGGAAGAAGAAAGAAACTAAAATGAATGAGATTTGCCCAAACTGTAGTTTCTCTTTCCTCTTACAGGCCTTCTCTAATTTCACCTCAAGGTGAGCCAAGACCCAAAGGCATTTCTTTAACTTAATTATCTCCAGGGAACCATAACTAGAAATCAGGCATGCGTATGTCTGTCCTGCACTGTGGGAACATCCTTGTTGGATGGCTGGTGTCTTGAGGGTCACAGGTCATATGGTAACAGCAACTCTCTTTTCCACAAACAGACCCTCTCAGAAAGCCAGTGGTGAGGTCTTCCAGTGGGAGCCCACCATGTGGAGCACAAACGTATTCTCAAGTAACCTGCTGATGTAACAGGAGGCCGTAAGTAGAGGAGAGGGGTATGCTGCCAGCTTGGCCGTGTAGAAGGGACTTGCCATCAGATTCAGCCTAGGCCTGCCTCTGAGGAGTTAGGTGCTTTGATGACAGATGGTTTCATCCTTCCATACATGAGCAGAGCATTGTCAACAGTGTCTGTGAGGGAGCAGGAGGACCTACTGCTCAGTTGCTTCTAGAATTGCTTCATCGTAGGCTTTGGTTATTCAGATA
Source organism: Aplodontia rufa (assembly GCA_004027875.1). NCBI lineage: Eukaryota > Metazoa > Chordata > Mammalia > Rodentia > Aplodontiidae > Aplodontia > Aplodontia rufa. The sequence continues at coordinate 62,075 of PVKS010005177.1, read as the reverse complement.
TTACCAAACATTGGCATCTAGGGCTGAAATGTTCCATGCAGATCAAAGGTGGGTGATCAAGATGCATTTGCCTTTCTCACCCACCCACCATCGTTGTTCTCCTGAACCAGCCCGCTCCTCCCCAGCACAATGGAATACACATGCCACAGTGCCGGGTCTCTTGTTACTTGATTGGCTGAAGAAAGGGTCCTGGATTCTCCTCTCGTCTCTTCCAGCTGTTTATAGCTATGAGAGCAGTAGGTGTCTTCAAGCCCTACCTACTTATTTGTTGGTTTCCTCATCTGAAAAGATATTTAGCAAATTTTACTCTTGGTCATGTTTCTGAGGGAGTGTGATAATATAAGCAAAAGTGCTTAGAATTCTTCAGAATAGAAGCTTTTTCTCTCCCACTCATATATAGTATTCGTGGGAGTTTAAAGGTCAGTTAGCGGTCTCTGGAGTGATAAAAGACTGAGACTTTGGGCTGCAGTAGTGGCTCACTGGTTCCAGTGCTTGCCTGGCATGTGCAAGGACCTGGGTTCAAACCCCAGCAGAACAGAGTCAGAACAACAAAGGCCGGATGGCAAAACAAATAAAATTGATTCTTTCTTTCTCTCTCTACCTCTCTCTTAAAAAGGAGGAGGAGGAGGAAGAGACTGAGACTTTGACATAATTCAACAGAGGTCTGATGTTTTCCTTTCCCCTTCCCTTAGGAAAGGTGACTGGCAATGGATCAGCTGTCAGGGTTGTAAACATGTGCGGTGGGAGGGATGTCGAGGTCATCTAACTTGCTGAGTCTTCCAGGACAGACAGAGCAGGGAGTGGGCAGAGGTTGCACCCAGTCCAAAGGAAGCCAGCCTGGGTGCAGTCCTGTCCTGGAGCTGGAAGAGCTACTCTGGGCTGAGCTGCCAGTCCCTCCCCGCCTCCACCCTTGCTGGATGACTTTTGCTGTAAACATCTGCAAACACTAGATGCAAAGTTGAGACTTTCTGTGTTCTTAATCCCTAAAGAAGGAGAACTTCGTGGGTAGTTTAGAATCGTAAAAAGAACACTAATACTTTTTGCTGAACAGAGCAACTTTGTCAGAGCAGCAGAAAGGGATAGGCCATCGCTAAATTTGTTCTCCCCACAGCCTGTGGGCATCCTCGGAAGGCAGGGTTGGCCCAGCACGTACACCTATAAATACACTCAAGGTGCTCCAGGCTCAAAACCCAAGCCCGCGCCCTCTCATTCTGTGCCGCTCCTCAGTTTCGACTTTCTCTTTGTTTTTCTCTTTGCAGTCAAACTTGGAAGAGAAGCCTATGTTCCAACTTCCCTAACACAATTTCCACGCTCCTGAGCCTCCAAAGTCTGGCTTTTACTCTCCCTTACCCTTGAAAATGCTCTCCCACAGGCCGCTGGCCACCTCTCAGTTGTCAAATCCAGTGGCTGTTCTGTCCTGCTCAAAGCCCTCCCTTCTGGAGGTTTCTGCCACACAGTACCCACATTCTCTTCCAAATCTCTTTTTACCTTCTAGTTCTTCTTCTCAGTTTCCTCACTTATTTTTTTCCCTCTTTCCCTTATATACTGTTTTTTTCCTAGGGTTCTTTTCTTGGTCCTCCTTATTTTCTTCACTCTTTGTACTTAGTGGAACATTTATCACTCTTCTCAGCTGACTAGTCTCTCTGAACAGCCTTCTTCTGCTGGAGAATTCTGCACCTTAAGGGTTTAGGTGGGAAGCACAGGTAGTTCTAGACACCCCCTTCCCAGGTTCCCCTGCACTAAGGTGCACACCTGAGAAGCTAGCTCTAGCAACTGGATGCATCTGGATTGAGTCTTTGACTGGGAGGCCAGACCCAGAAAGCCTTGCTGGTGGGCTCCGTTCTGGTGAGGAGACATGCTGCTGCATCCAGGTTCTAGAAGCAGTGCTTGGTGTTCAGAGCACAGCTGTGGTGTCTGTGCCCAGAGCTGCTGTGGTTAGAGGGGGGCTGCATTCTGCTCCCCATAAATCCCCTCACATTTCCGGAACTCACACCTCCCCACGTTTGCAGTCTCTGGTGTCATCTGCACCCGTCATTGACTCAAACTCCTCAATACCTCTCAGCTTTCTCCCTCAAGACCCAGCACCACTACATTCATTAAGATTCTCATCAGCACTCATCTGCACTATCAAAACAGCTTCCTACAGAGTTTTCCTGCCTCCTGCCTCTTCCCTTCCATCTAAGTTACACTCCTGCCAGAGTCCTCTTTCCCAGATGTAAACTGGAACTTGTTATTCCCTTGTTGAAAACTCTCTGGCACCCCTCCATCACTTTCAGGATAAAATCTGAACCCTTTACCTTGGCACTCAGGTCCATCTCCCATTGCTGCTCTAAGTGCTCCACGCAACCATTACCCATAACTGTGTTTCCATCACATGCCACACTGATTTACGCTTCTAGACTTTTGCCCACTTTGATCTTGGAACTTATTACCTGCTCCAGCCTCCCCCACCTGCCAGCAGGGATGATTCATTAGGTGGCTCTGATTACTAGAGCCCAGTCTTGTGGTTCACTGGAACACCCTCACCGGTAGAGAATAGACATGCCTGCTTCTCTGATCCCTATGTCCAATGTCCCTGGAACAAACAGAACCCTAAGTGCCTCCTTTCCTGCTTCTCTTCCTAACACAACTACTTACTTACTCAGCACACATTTACCGAATGCCCACTGGCTGTCAGACACCGAGTTGGGTGCTGGGATTGAGTAACGGCAATCACCGCCTGTCTTCACAGAATGCGGAACCAGCTGAATGTTAGGCCCCTTGCCTGGGCTTTTGTACTGACTTCTGAATTCCACTCCAGCTCCCGGTTCCCAGCACCCCACCAGCCAGCTCCCACCTCCCCTCCTCCCTTCTCACAGAGGTTGCATCCTCATTGCCGTATCCTTTCCCCATCTGACTTGGTCTCCCCGATCTAAACTGCCTATACACCCCCAAAAACGGTTTTCTAGAAGCCCTTGACCCTGTGCCTTATTCCATCCCTTAGATCAGATTTCTTGATTATTAATGTCATTCCAGGCTGGACCTGAGTTGATCACACTCAGTGATGTTGTGATTTTAATTTCTGGCTCTTCATTAGGGGGAAGCAATTCTGATCACCTTCCTTCTCAACCTCCCATCAAGAATCTCCTGTTTACTTCTTCCTCTTTCCATCTGGATCACTGTCTGTCTTGCTATTTATGATACTTCCCTCTTTCCCCATGACTTTCCATGCCTGGCAAACATTTGCCCTTCTTCAGATTGTGCAAAGGTCGCCTCCTCTGAGAAGTTCCCTCTCCACTACCACTTTCCCACATGTTGTCTTTGGGATATGCTCTTACCAATTCTGTGGTACAACTTTATTAGTGCATCTTTCTTGGCATTTATCTAATTCCATGATAGTTCTTCATATAAATCATATTTTTAACACTGCAATGAAACATTTGACCCAGGATACTTATGAAGAAAAAGGTGTACTTAGTTCCTGGTTTTGGAGGCTGAAGTTTCAAATGGCACGACACAGGCTCTATGGCAAGGGCTGCCCCTTGGCTCATCAGCTCATGGCATGGATAGTGACAGCATGTGCAAATGCAAGAAGATTACATCTCAAGCCAGGACAGAGAGGAAGGCCTGGGGTCCCACAATTATTTCAACTGGTCCAAGGACCTCCCATTAGGCCCTGCTCTTGGTTCCACTACCTCCCAATAAAGCCACCCCCTGCACCAAGGCTTTAATGCATGAACAATTTGGGGATGAGAATACAATTAGACCATATTCAAACTGTAGCATTCTGTCTTCGCCACTTGACAGTAAAGTCTATGAGGCTGAGCGTTGTGTCTTAAAGCATTATTGTATCCCCTGGGCTTAGCTTGGTATGTGGCATAGAGTAGAAAATAATATAAATACAAAATATGTTCATGAAAGGAGAAAATCCAAATTTCACATTGAACTCATATCCCCCAAATTAGATCACCTTTCCAACGTTCTCAGTCTACTAATCACACATTGGTATTTATGCAAGGAAATGGGACGAACAAATGACTAGGCTATTATTTTAGTTCTACATACTAAATTCATCTTCCTTCCATTCCTCTTCTTTCTGTTGGTAATGTGCTGACAAATGTTCAACTGGCTCACTGGAAGAAAAGTCCTATTTTGTGTTTGCCACTTTCCACGGTGTAAATTCTTCTGGCTGATTTCAAGCTGCCAACATGATGCTGCTGAATGTGGAACTGGAGAAAGGTATGCAAGATGGACCCTTGAGCCAGCAAGAGCCAGCTCCATCACCCCGTTGCCTTCACTCTTCTCAGTTCTCCAGTTCCAAGTCCAACTCTTCTACACTTCATGCCCAACCACATGGGTTCTTCCTTCCACCCTACACCTTTTCTCCAGAGGTTTCTTTCAAATATTATGGTTTTTCGGGGTATTGGTTTTCTGTGGCTACTCTTACAAATCGCCACAAACTTGGTGGTCTAAAACAACACAAATTTATCCTCTCATATTCTGGAGGAAAAAAAAGACTAAAACCAGTTTCATTGATCCAAAGCCAAGGTGTCACATAGCCATGCCCCCACCAGATTCTAAGGGAGAATTTGCTCCTTGATTTTTCTGACTTTTTTGATTGACAGCATCTCTTGGTTTGCAGGGACTAGCTATAATGATCTTTTGGGACATTCATTCATCCAGTCTCTGCCCTCTGGTCACGCTGTCTTCCCCTCTTTTGTCTGTATCAAGCCTCGCTCTACCTTTTAAAAGGACTCTTGTGATTGCATATAGGATCCACCCAGATAATCCAGGATAATATCTCCATCTCATGATCCTTGACTGAATCGCATCAGCAAAGCCCCTTTCTCCAGTTAACATTAACAGGTTCTAGAGGTCTTTGAGAGTCATTATTCAGCCCACCACATTCATTATTTAAAGAATGCTTCATCCTTCTCCCATTAGTGTTGCCTGTAAGTGCTGACTGAGCCATGATGGAGGGACAGCCTCATCTTCCACTCTCACCAGTGTGCTTAGTCCACTTCCTGGTACTGTCCTCTGCACTGACTGGCCTTTTCCACTCTGTTTGGTTTACCTCTGATGATCTCTCAGCTGTTAATAATCTTAATTTCCTGACGACAATCTTTTGACTCATGGTAAATAGTAGGTTTGTTTTCCAAAGAAAAACAAACATGGAGTTATTTTAACGTTAAAATAACCCACTGGATACTAATTTGAATGTTTGCTGTGCACAGAACTGGTGTGTAAGTGGGGGAGGTGGCTAATTTTGTCCTTTATCAGGACGTTCAATGGGATGTGGAGAAAATGAAGAAAACCCTAAGGGAATATTGATCATTGGTAATAAATTACGTCAGGGCCCTAGCTCCTTGGAAATGAGTTATAACAATCTCATAGGAAGCTCATTCATAAATGTTCATGTATCCCTACCTCTAAATGTAAGAAATACGGGAAACAGGAAGATAAAAAGAATCTAATGTGACTATTAAGACATAATCACTATTGGCATATTGGTATAATTATTCTATAAATAAAACGTTGATGGTTGTCTTTGAGCAAGTTGTTTTTACATATATAAAGGCTATGTCTTTATATTCAAAAATCCCCAGAATGATCAGATCCAATCTAATATTTTTTTAAAGAGAGAGGGTCAGTGAGAGAGAGAGAGAGATACAATTTTTATTTAGTTTTTCATGTGCCCTTCATTGCTCTAAGACTCTGTTGTGTATGTGGTGCTAGGGTTTGAACTCGCGTACTTGCGCATGACGGGTAAGCACTGTAACCACCGAGCCACTGCTTCAGTCTCCCAATCTAATATTTTTTTAAAAAAGAACTTCATGTCACATGTCACTCCGGCTATAATGCCTCTGTAGCACTTCAGCCCAGTGATCAAGGGCCTTCCTAATCAGTCTACCTCTACCATTCAACCTTCCTCTACTTTATTCCCAAAACAGAACCATCCCCTATAGTCAGACTGATCTCTTACTGCCTCCTACATTTATCTGTTGGGCTTTGGCTCTAGTCCAGCGCCTCAGGTTCCTTGAAGGCCCACTCTTCTCAGATTATCCATTCCAGTTCGTCTTCTTTTGGGAAAACCATCCCTCATAAGGGCTGCCACATTTGGGATCATATCATGCAGGGAAAAGATCATTTGACTTGGAGTCAGAGTTTCAGGAGAGGCCGAGATAGAAGTCACTTATCTTCTTTGGATCTCATTTCCTTATTCATAAAAGAGGAGTTATGATCCTGGCTCAGGCTATCTCCAAGGTTGTTATCTTACTTTTCCAAGTATAAGCAAGATAATAAATGTGAAATAATTTTAAAGCATCATAATGCAGGGCACTAATGTTACTCTTCTTTAAACCAAGTCTCCTTTTGTTCAGTCTGTGCTACTCCATGAATAGCATGATATATTGATCTATCCATTCTTCAGTAGCATCATGTGGCCTGGAACTATATTACTCGCTGTTGTGCACAAACCTCGCTTATTCATGGTGACTTGTACACATATCTCAGCCCTCATCTAAACTGAGGTGTGAGGGGACAGGATGTGTTGCTTATGCTCATTTCATCTCCAACCACACCTAGCACAGTGCCGGACACAATGAAGGTGCCAAATCAACAGCCATCTGGGTGTTCATGTTGCCTCAACCACAGCTTGTGCCAGTTTAATTTAATTCTTAAAATGTTTAAATTACCATTGGGTTTAGAATTACAAGATGATCTAAATTTATAAGGCATCAAATATGTCTCAAAGACATGATGCTGAGTCATTCAACAAAGAAGTGGTGTGTTTGTGTGTGTGTGTGTGTGTGTGTGTGTGGTAATTCTGTCCTAATCGCTTACTGTGATTTCCAGAACCAGTAGAGAATACCCTTAGCCTTGGTTTTAAGTTTTGGCCAATGTTTCTTCACAATTCTTATTACTCTTCCCCTACAGTATAATTTATTTATTTATTTATTTATTTTTAAAGAGAGGACAGTGAGAGGTAGAGAGAGAATCAATTTTCATTTAGCTTTTCACATGGCTTTCGTTTCTCTAACACTTAGCTGTGTACGTGGGTGCTGGGATTTGAACCCGTGTACTTGTGCATGCTGGGCAAACACTGTAACTGCTGAGCCACCACTCCAGCCCCCTGCGGTATATTTTAAATTATAAGTCATGAACAAGGTAAAAAGGAAACTAATTCTGTTAATGAAACCTTCAAAGTAGACATTTCAACAGATGGAAGGACAAAATTTTCTAAAATCAGAAGAGCAGGGATTAGGAAACTATATGGTACAAGCTGGCCCAACTGTAAGAAACTTCTAGTTATCCAAATCAACAAAATTGAAATTAGGAAGTAAATTTTCACAGGGAATTTCTATTAGGAAATTCCACATTCTCATATCACCCCCAAATCAATTTAAAACTAAATGTTTAATCTACAAATGTTTAATTTGCAGTTGCCAAATAAAAAACACAAGTATGATTTATGCAAAGCAAACTGAACCTGCATAAACTTTGTAATTTTATACTCTTACAAATATTCATTCTTAATACTTTCTTGCTCAGTGAATAACTTGTTTAAAAGTGATCTTGTGGTTTTTTTTTTTTTTCTTTTCCTGGTGCTTTGGTTGAAATGTTTCAGCTTAAAGATATGTGATAAATGGCGGTTTCCTTATCTCAACAAGAGGCACCAAAATTGGTCACAGTTAAAGGAATTTGTACTTCAATTGAGCGAAGATTAGTCTTTCAACTCTCCTTTGATATTTGGCATTGGACCAAGGAGTCTAAAATTAGATGCCTTCAAAATCCAGGTGTGGGCTAAGTGGAAGCAATTCATTTTGCCCCAGGAAGTCACAGAAGTTGTTGAAACAGTAAATACAGTCCTAGTCAAACCGTTTCCTTCTCTAAAGCCAGTTTTTCAGAACTCCATCTGCAAGGAACAGAAAACCCACCTTTAAGAGCTGAAAGGGACCAGCAAGGGCATCTGGTACAGAATCTTCAATTGCAGCTCAGGAAATGAAGCAACTTCATTCTGATTCATTGTGGGTTTTTTTTTTTTTTTTGCCTTCAAAATGTCATATTATCTATCCTGCTCATCTGTCATAGGAAATGTGAGGATTAGATGAATGAGCTTTTGAAATTGCAAAGCACACCATAAGCATAAAGCATTATTATTTCTATCATCACTATGGCAGCTTTAAAACACGTCTACAAACTCTTTAGCACTCCTTCCATCCAGAAATACCCTCCCTCTGAACACAGGCAGCTGACCGCAGGGATTCATTTGTAACAGAATGCAGAAAACTTTTAAGGGTAGGTCATAAAAGCTGACTCAGCTTCTGCCTGGTTCTCTTGGGATCTTGGCTCTTAGAGATACCAGGTGTCACATTAGACATCTAACTACCCTGAGGCTGCCATGCTGTGGGGAAGCCACAAGGAAAGGCTGCAGGTAGGCCTTTTGGTTGGTGGGTTGGTGGTCTCAACCATCAAGTCCCTCCCAGGCAGGCACCAGACCTATGAGAGAATGAGCGTTCGGATGATTGAACCTTTCCATCAGAGTCTTGGACATCACAGAATAGAGTCATCCTTGCTCTGCCATTTCTGAACTCCTGACCCACAGAACCCATGGGCCTAGCAGATGGGTGAATTTCTTTGCTGCTAACGGCATGCTCTTGGTTATACAGCAGTGTTAATCTGGACAGTCACACTGGGTAATAATGATCACAGTGTCCACAAACCACCACCTGCTTACTCTGTGCCAGGCACAATGGCATTGCTGCAAGGGATTATCTTAGAACATCCTGACCAGAATTCAGTGAGGGAATCACTGAAACTGATGATCAAAGGGCTAATGGCTTACTCACGTCCCACAGGGAGTAAGTGGCTGAGACAGGGTTGGAACCTCCATCTAGCCTTGTTGCAAGGCCCACCCCTAAGCTGTAGCTGACTCCACCCATGCAGTGGGCAAGCCAGGAGTGTCCCCACAAACCTACGGACTCCCAGTCCAAGGGCCTTTCCTTTATGCCCTTGGTGTGTTTGGTTCTTCTGGCTCTTTTCCATTTGTTACCTACAATTCCCTTCTTTCAAGTGATGGAATGAAACTTCCGCACCTTCTGACTTGGTCAACTTCATACCTGATCCCAAGCTAGCCTGATAGCACCAAAACTTCTCAGACTCTGGCAGCCATCTCTAAAGCTAAAGAGTGATGGGCATGGTGGTGCACATCTGTAGTCTCAGTGACTCATGGGGCTGAGACAGGAGAATTGCAAGTTTGAGGCCAATCTCAGCAACCTAAGGCTAGAAAGTCATGCTACTTCACCTCCAAGGCCCTGCTTTACTTCCTTAGCTCTAATCAAGCCCATTAGACTTAGCTATTTTTCCTGAACTACAGGGGGAAAATACCAATTAATTCACAGAGCAACTCATTTACACATTGTAGCCCCCAAACATGCGGTGTGACCCCTTTCCTCTTGGCCCCCAGAGCCACAAGCATACTTGTGACAAATTATCTAGAAGATTCTCCTCATACTGGCACTTTCAAGCAGCTCCTGTGAGCTGTCAACCTCTAGACCGCTCCTACACAAGGGTGTGTGGCTCAGGCTGCTGTCCTGGCAAAGCCTTCCCAGCCTGGAAGGGAAAATCCATCCCAGCTTTGGCCTTGGTATCCACAAATCCCCTGAATCTGCATATCCACCCACATGACCCAGATAAAGGCATGTGTCTTGCAACATCTTTGAACAGTGTTCAGAATGCACCCCTTCAGTACTGTGAACTGCAAGATCTGTTTTGGCTCTTCACATTTATCCATCAGCAGTACCACCTTCACAATCAGTTCACCCAGGCCTCACCAAGCCCAAATGCTAGGCACTTCTTGCTGGCAGACAAGAGGCCTCTTCCAACACAGTCATGAAAGAAGCTGGGCACCAACTCTTCTACTTAAAACTGTCACTACCAGAGTGGAGAAAGCTAGCTCATCCTAGCAAAGAAATCCCCCATGGAGTCCATTCTTGTCCTCTGTCTTGTGACTGTAATGCTCCTAAAAGGGCTCTGACTAACCAATTAGCCCCTCTGGGCTTGGAATGGCCCCAGAGCTGGGGAGATTTCTCCTTCCCAGGTCACTAATTCAAGTCAGTACTGAGCATCTGCTGTGTTCAGTCATGGGAAATTCTAAGATGCACAAGATAAATTCCTTCCCTTACTCACAGATGAAGATATTTGTTTTCAATCTTGACTTTCAGGTACACCATCACCTGTTAATTGTGAGGTGCATCACAAGTAATTTATCATCACTAATGGGAGGTGCCAAAGAATTGAAATAAGAGTGGATTTAAAATGAGTAAAAAAGGAGAGAATTCATGGTCACCCACACAGTGTCATTGCTCACTTGTATTCTGACACGCCTTCTCTGGTGGAGGGGAGGAAAGCTGGAGAGGGGTGATCTGAGATCTATAAATGGCACCTGCAGTGCCATCAGTCTTCTGCCTCAAGTGGGAAAGGTTGAGCACAGCTATGAGCCCAATGAGAAGGGCACCGGCCTGGTACGCCAGACCACGCCTCCACATCACGAACCGCAGAGCCTCCTTCACTCTTTCTCAGAAGGAACTAATGGCACCAGACCACCTTTAAGGACAAAGAAAAAGTAGTAGGGACTGTTGTCTTTTGACTCTGGCAACACTTTGCTCGGTTGTTTAGGAAAGAACAGTGCACTGGTTGTAGCTGCGGCAACATATCTATGACTACAAGCTTCACCTCTTCACTTCCTACTCACAGAGGAATCAAGTCACGGAAGAAGTTAATCTCTTCAGTAACAACAATGGTCTTCATTTGTACAGTGCTTTAAGCTTACAGAGTGTTTTCACCATCATTGACTTGGGTAGGTTCAACTCTAAGGCCCTTTGAAGTAGCTCTTATCCCCATCTGCAGGCAAAGAAAAAACCTCAGCGAGATCTTGCTTGAAATCCACAGTGCGGGAGTGACAGAGCTGGGACTCAGATTCAGGTCCTCTATTTCTGAACTGTGTTGTATTACAGTTAGCTTGGGTTCAACCCAATTTTGTGAGGGTGAGGAACTAAAACACAGCCACATCTTCAATGCTGATATCTAAAGGGAACATGGCCTGTTTCACATTGTTGGATGGGATGTCTTGCTGGCTCAGGAAAGCCTAATATTTCAACCTTACTGCCCTGGGTCCATCTTATTGACTGTCTGGTAAGACAGCTCTCCAGCAGAACTGCTTCTGTCTTAGGCACACAAATCCTCTGTACATGTGCACACATGGATGTGCATGCACACACACGCATATGCCTAGGGCTATTCCAGTCTTGGCAGGAATAACACTTCCAGGGGAAGCTATTCCTTTTTTTTTTTTTTTTTTTTTTGGTACCAGGGATTGAACTCAGGGATGCTTAACCCCTGAGCCACTTCCCCAGTCCTTTTGTCTTTTTAAATTTTTTATTTTGAGACAGGGTCTTGCTAATTTGCTGAGAGCCTCACTAAGCCAGATGGAGCTCTAATAAGCAGCCCAAGCCAGTGATTGCCTGGGAGCCCACACCTCACCGGAATACCAGAGCACTGCTAGCCACCACATTAGGTACTGGGATGGTATTTAGGCTCTTTTACATGTGAATTTAAGGGTACTTTACTGTGATTAAAATCACAGAGAATCTTGTAGAGAAGAGTAGATTAAAAAATGCTCCCAGAGTTTTTTCCCCTCCTCCCAGGACATGGGTACACATATACACATGTGCACACGTGTGCGTGCGCACACACACACACTTGCACACTGCAGCCCTGCACTCTGGGATCTGGCATTAGCTCTGTGACTAGGATGTTCCACCCAGGGAGTCACCTTGGCAGGGGAATGTGGCCTCTACTCCGTGACATGGACTACTGCACGGCTCATCATTTGCCATTTAAAGCCAAGGACTTTTCACCCCTCAATGAAAACACTTCTCAATCAAAGTGCTTACCGAATATAAAACTGAATGGCCGTTTAAAGGATGACTGAAGCACTCCCACAGTCTGAGAAGCTTACAAAGCTTCTGGCTTTGTAAATGTTGAATCTTGGCTAGAAGTCTGATGGCTGGATGGAATTCTGCCCTGTGGTTGTGAATGTCTAGAGAACTGCTCAGTCAGCCTTCCGGGCAAAACATGCCTGCCCCCGACTGTATTCGCCCAGCTTTGGTCTTGTCAACACAGGGATCACCTAGAGTCTGAGTCTAGATCTCAGGGCTCCTCTATTCCCCAGACACAAAGAGTAAGACACAGAGTAATCCTCTGACAGATGATGAAACTGTGGTCATTGGTAAGGACGCCTTCCCTTCCAGGGCACTTAACCTTTCTAGAGGGCCTGCTTGGTATCGCGTGACCCACTAGGGACATCACAGAGGGGAAACTGCACCAGACCTTCTTTTTATCACCATTATATAGATGAAGAATCGGAAACCTATAAACATACATACAAAAATACACGGTGAAGGGGGTGTGGGTGCATGCGCACGCAGAAGGAAGAAGACATTTAATCATTTAAAATGATTTAGGATGATACCTGATGACAGGGGCTTTTGTATCATTTTAGTTGTTTGTTTCATATCCCACCAAAGGGTTATCTGGAATCACGGTGACTTCAGGATTCAAACCAGAGTGGGAATCCCCACAGGCAGGAGCCAGCTTGCCTCCGACGTTCACCTGCTTTTGACAAGGAAGGGGAAAATACATCCCCTGATATATGGACTTGTGCTTCTCTTATCTAGAGTTCCTGACACTTTCAGCGGATTATGGAGAACTGTCAACAGCACAGACAAAATGCACGGAACTGAAAATCAGGAGCTTGGAGCTGTGTACGCTCTAAAGGGACCAAATTAAGCTGATTTTAAATGGCACGTAGTAGTCCAGAATGATTTCTATTCCCTTGTGTGTCAGCTTTGATAGAATGGGTTCTCCTTCTTCTAGAAGACAATGACTGGCCTAGGGTCCAGCAAGGGCTGTTGTTGGGGTGCTCCTTTTCACTCCCTCCTTCAGAGTCCTCCTTCACACAGGAAACCAGCGACTTATGCCACATGCTAGAAATCAGCCTGACAGCTAAGCTGGAGAGACACCACTCACTTATGCTACACAAGTTATTATAAACTTCGCATTTAATTTTTCCTATTCCCTTGGACCTCTTTGGGTTGGGAAAACATTATAAAGCAAGGTAGTATTTTTGTGCTGACTTTCTAACATCAACAATAATTGTTATAAAATACATTTTAAAATTTGTTTTTAAACAGAAAAACATTAAACAGAAAGTAAAGGCGTTTTCAGTTAGTTCCTAAGAGGTCATATATCATTTGGACAGAAATGTGTCTGGGCCCATTGTTCCTCCCCCACAAGGTATATTCCAAGGAATGCCCAGGTACAGTCTATGAACAGGGTTAGAATGGTTTTGGCACCAAGAACACTCAGTCACATGGCTTTGATGACTAGTCCTTGGTGTCTCCTTGCCTTCTATGTGAAGTGTTCTCTAAAAGTTGGTCCTGCTAGTCAAAGTAGCACATGTCTGTAATCCCAGTGACAGGGAAGGCTGAGGCAGGAGGTTTGCAAGTTGAAGGCCAGCCTCAGCAACTTAGTGAGGCCTTGTCTCAAAATTAAAATAAAAAGATCTGGGGATATAGTTCAGTGGTAGAGAACCTCTGGATTTAATCCCTAGGATGAGTTAAAAAGAAAATGAAAAGAGTAGTCCCATACATGGGGATGCCTGGCCTTACCACATTTATACTTTGGGCTCCTAGAGTGGCCTGGCCTCTTTAGGGTTACAGAGGGGTGGGAAGGACCTATAGGCATATCCCGGGACTGCCCTGACTCCAGCTCAGTCCCAAGGCAAGAAAATCATTGTGTTTTGGGGTCTGTTCTGGGTCTGATGGGAAGGTGTTTGATATCTGGGTTCCCTGTTGAGTTGCAAAGAGGAAGACCTTTGCTACCATCTCCTGTCACAGTCCAGAGGTCCATGGTCTTCCAAAAGGAGCACAGAGTCATGGGGCCTGGGAATGAAGCCAGGCAAAAGAATTGGAGCCAGGCCTAGCTGACGGCCTCCCTGAGACTCCTCTCTTCTTCCACTCAGTGCAACCTGTAATCTCCCCTCAGTTTCTCTTGTCCCCCCCCTTTTTTTTTCTAAAGAGAGAGGGACAGTGAGAGAGAGAGAGAGAGAAGCAATTTTTTACTTAGTTTTTCATGTGACTTTCATTCCTCTGACACTTTGTTGTGTACATGGTGCTGGGGTTTGAACTCAAGTACTCGCGCATGCAGGGCAAGCGCTATAACCGTTGAGCCTCCGCTCCAGCCTCTCTTGTCCCCACTTTTGCATTTGCAACTCACAGCATTGAGAAGCCTCACTGCATCATTCCCAGGCTGACTGGCAGGGAGGAAAACAGTGGCTGCTCCTCTACCTCATCTCCAAGTGCTGGTTCCCTGAGAAACAGACCTGCGGGAGACCATGTGCAAGTGGTTTGCTGGGTGTGCTCTCGGGAACAACACCTGCGGGGTTGGCTCGGAATGGGGGTTGAGCAGCAGACATCGTGCTGGAGATCTGATGGATCCCACAGGGAGCCGAAGCTGAGGTGGCCCTTCAGAGATGCCCCGAATGGAGGCAAAGGATTCTGTGTGGTCCAGTGTTAAAGTGCAGTTGTCCCTGGGGAATAAAACCTTGGTGGAGGCTGCTGCCTTTGGCTGGGATGGGACCCAGCTGCACCATCAGCAGGTGAACAGGTCCCTCAGCTCTGAAGGGAGCCAGGACAACGCTCTCCAGCACATTCTCCTGCCAGACTCCAAGGAAAACAAGAAACAGGAAGCTGTGGTCCCAGTCCCCACTGCTCTGGCTCAACCTTTGAACCTGATCAGGAGGCAGGACCAGGGAGGAGGGGAGAGTTTCTAGAGCCTAACCTGTGGGAAAGAATAAGCAATCTGCTGCAGACTGCAGGGCAGGTGTGGCCATAAAAAGTAACCGCTGTCATCTTGGGGAAGGAGTCTAAGAAGGAAGATCTAAGAGGAGAGCCCAGCAGAGGCTAAGATGTTGAAACACCACTAATTAGGAGTTAGTTCTAGCATATCTAAATCTCATGGGGCTGGAGCAGTGGCTCAGCGGTTACAGGACTTGCCTCACATGTGCAAGGACATGGGTTCAAACCCCAGCACCACGTATATACAACAAAGTCTCGGGGCAATGAAAGCCACATGAAAAACTAAATAAAATTGATTCTCTCTCTCTCTCTCTAAAAAAAGAAAAGAAAAGAAAAAGAAATTTAAAAATGTTTAAATCTCAGACAGTTCTGCTAGGTGACTGTAACCTTGCTCTGCTTGGAGCGTGGTGGTATGTGTCATTTTTAACCCCAGGAGGACAATGTTTGAGAAACAACACTCTCAGGAACTAAGAAATGCCGAGCAAATCTAGGAGCCATGCCTGCCTATTAGACCTGACTGAGCCCTCATTTAATTGAGTCCAGTTTGGTTCCCTGCTCTTTGTTCATCCCAGGGAATCATTGCCACCTATTTTTACTTTTCCATCTCATTTGGGAGGAGGGACAGTGGGTGTTGGCTGAGGAGTGGCTGTGTGAGAACAGAGGGGAGAGATGTCCTGACCCCTGCACTCCCACCCTTCTCAAGCCAAGGCAGAAGAGGCGGCGGCTGCCAGCAGGTGAGCTGAGGAAGGTTCCCAGCCCGCATGCCCCAATCCAGAGCACTCATCAGATGACTCCTAACACCCCGTCACTGTCTCCCCAACACTACCATGCAGAGCACACGTGAGCTGATGCAACCCACAGCCTGCGGCAGTTAGCAGCCCCTGGCAACACTGTTTAAAGTGTGGCCAAGGGTGAACCATTCCCTCATTGGTCTGAAAGGGCTTTTGCCACCAACAAAGAACCATTGTGATAACAGGAAGGCGCCAAAAGCTAAGCACAGTATAGCCAGGAAAGATCTCTTTTTCTCTCCCCTTCATGGAAAATAAGAAGGGTTTAACCCACAGGGTTCAGTTAATCTCCTAAGCTATACTAGGCCTAAGGCTCCCCCCTCCGCTGGGCACCCTGTAGGGGCAGGAGCAGCTCTTGGCTGGAAGGCTGCCTGCTGGGAGATGGCACTGGTGTGTGACATCAAGTGGCCTCTGTGAGTACTGGGAGAAGCAGCATGTGGAACTTGGAAAACCTCTGGAACTTTGTTTTTTAAGCCTGCTACATTTTCATTTTTTTCTTTTGTTTTATTTTGAGACAGGGTCTCACTATGTTGCTGAGGCTGGCCTCAAATTTGCAATTGATCCTCCTGCTTCAGCCTCCTGAGTCACTGTAATTACAGGTATGCACCACCAAGCCTGGCTTCATTTTTCATTTCAGTGCATTAAACACAAGTAATTAAATGTCAAATGTTTAATGGAACCAACCCAGATGCCCCTCACTGGATGAATGGATCTAAAAACTGTGGTACATATATACCATGCAGTTCTACTCAGCAATTAGAAACAGTGATATTGCAGCCTTTGAAGGTAAATGGATGGCAATGGAAGAAATCATGCTGAGTGAAGTCAGCCTAACCCAGAGAACCAAGGGTCGAATGTCTTCACTCATTTGTGGCGGCTGGAGCTAGACCCTGGCCATTGCGAAAGGTGGTCAACTCTCATGTATTTAACCCTGAAAAGGCATAGTGACACACAACCTAAGGCACTGGTAGAGTATTGGGAAGGGGGGATAAGGGTGGGTAACTGGGGGGCTCTCGGGGTAAATCTAATTTTCAGAATATAAATATATATTTTTTGGAAGCATGTTTGATTGTTCAACAAATAAATTTCTTTTTTATTTTAGAGAGAGAAGGACAGTGAGAGAGAGAGAAAGACAGAGAGAATCAATTTTTATTGAGTTTTTTCACATGGCTTTCATTGCTCTGACACTTAGCTGTATAAGTGGGTTGTTAGGGTTTGAACCTGTGTACTTGCATATGCCAGGCAAGCGCCATAACCACTGAGCCACTGCTCCAGCCCCACAAATAAATTTCTTTAAAAAAAGAAGTAGATTCGGTAGGTAGAGTCTGATATTCTGCATTTCTAACAAATTATTATTCCATTATAATAAAATTATTTAAAATAACATCATAACTGGTATTTAGAATAGCATTATTGTAATGCCAGTTATTTATTTGTTGGATTTTTTTGTTTTACTTTCTTTTATGTTTCTGCAGTGCTGGGCATTGAATCCAGGGACTTAAACATGCTAAACATTGTGGTTTGCATGTAAAGTCTTCCCCAAAAGCTCATGTTAGACAATGAAGGAGTGTTCAGAAGCAAAATATTAGGTTACAAGAACTGTAATCTAATCAGTGTATTAATTCACTTGATGGATTAATTTTTTTGCTTTTCCATATTTTGGTGCATTATTGTACATGATGGTGGGATTTGTTGTTACGTGTGTGTATATGCTCACAAGATAACAATATAATTTGATCAATACCAAATAAAAAAATAAAGATCAGGGGTTTGTCAAATATCCGATATGCTGTGGTGTGTGTGATACCATTAAAGAAGCACAAATTCTAATTCTCAAAAAAAAAAAAAATACCCACTAAATGTTAAGTGCCTTACAAAGTGATTCAGGGGAGAAAATGCTTGCCCCCAAATTACTTTGGGGGAGAAGATAAACTCTTAAGAAAGGCAAAAAGATAATACAAAATAGGCTATTACAGGTGCCCCAGAAAGCTGCACGCAACAGGGATCGTTGAGGTGCAGGGTTGGGGCAGATTAGTGGGTGGATCAGCAGGTTCCGGAAGGCTGCTGGTGGAAGGGGAATGAGAGGCACACTT
The DNA here is from genome assembly GCA_004027875.1 of Aplodontia rufa. Lineage (NCBI taxonomy): Eukaryota > Metazoa > Chordata > Mammalia > Rodentia > Aplodontiidae > Aplodontia > Aplodontia rufa. The sequence goes on along the minus strand of PVKS010005177.1, from coordinate 44,297 downwards.
GGAAGCTGGGATAGGAATCAGATAAGAAGGAAAAGGCTATTCCAGGCAGAGGATCTGGCACAGCGGCTGGCATTCGGTAGGCAGTCAATAAATGTATGTTGAAAGAAAGAACAGATGCGACAACAAAAAAGGGCATTTTTGGAGTTTCCAGACTGATCAAACAGGAAGGTCATCTAGGAAGAAGTGTGCGAAGGGGTGAGATTGAATAGGAAGATTAGAATCAGAGAAAACCTTAGATTAGGGATTAAGGTATTGAACTTTGATCTTCAATCATTCTCAATGGGACTCACTCTCCCTTGGGGCTATATCAGAATATTAAAGTTGGCAGGGAGGGGAGGAGGAGACAGGTAGTGAGCAAAAACAGTTGGAGGGTGTGGGGAGGAAGACACCTGATAAGAGACTAAAGGGATCATTGGAGGCTCAGTAACAATGCAGTCTTGAATGGGGCAGTGGCAGTGAGAAGTGGGGAGCAGGTATCTTCTCTGCATATAACATGCTGGATTCTTCACTCATTCCAATGGGATTAGAAAAGAAGGGGCAGATATGATAGACATTATGGAGACTGACAAAATAAACATACATTCTTGGCATCAAATCTGGATACTATTGTAGTTGCAATAGATTTGACTGCAAGTGATGGACGTTCAAATTAGCTCCATGAAGAAAAGGAATAATTAGTCAACTGGCTGGGACAGAGCTGGTGGCCAGTCCCTTGTAGAGTCACAGGACCAAGGTGAGAGGTCATATACCCCCCACTCTGTAGAACACTCCATCACCACAGGGTTTTCACTTCTTTCTGCTGACTCCATTGTCCTGAGCCAACTCAGGCCCTCACAGAGCTGGACCCACAGAGTGCAACCAGCCCAGAGAGGAGACTGACCACAGTCTTGGCTCCTGAGCACTGAACTGCCAACCTTGCCTTCCTTACTGGCCCAACACTTTGCACTGAGATTAATACCCAATGCCCCAGTGGAGGTCATCCTGTCACCCAAGGACCCTTTCTTAAGCTGGGCTCAGATGGGCCTGCTGAAACCATAGGTGATCCTGGAGCTGAGATCTGTTCTTTGCCCTTGCCATGAGAGTAGGGCAAGTGACAACCCAGACTGCCTTAGAGACACAGGCATTAATTACTTCGAGGTGACCCAGCCCTGCAGTCAGTGTGTGCCCTCAGCCACCCCAGCCAGGCAGTCTCAGCAAAACCCAAGCTCAGGCGGCCAGGCAAGTGTGGATGTGGCCTTCTCTTGTTTCACTTTTGGAGAAACATCCCCAGGCCACCTTCCTGTGGATCCAACTGAATTCAAAAGAACTCTAACAATACAGATTTCATATTCCTGCTCCACTTACCTTCGCTCCTGTCCATTGGTGACAGCAATAACAAACTCCCTGCTATTCCTTTCCTCCTCTGGTTTCCCCTTATTGGTGCCACCACCCAAGAAGACATTCTACTATTGGGCTGTCAGGGTTCACTATAAGAACACCAACAGGTTCATGGTCTGCTCCCTGACTCTGCCATGCTTGGTCACCAGGGTCTACAGCAGCAGTCCTGCACTCTCAATCTCACAACATTCCTCGTGAAAAGCGCTCTTTAAACAGTTTCCTCCAAACTCCTTTTCCAGTGAGGGCCAGGCTGAGGACAGGTACATCTCATCCCCTCCATTGTCCTCTCACTTCCCTGATGTTCAAGTTAACGTACAAGATATTGTTCCACCTACTTTACCAAAAAGCAAAAAGCCATATACATCAGCTCATGCTAACAGATTCCCGGGAGTGTCACTGTCCCCAGCTGTGCTTCAAGCACCATCAATATCCATGGCAGACAAAACCACCAAGCAAGGTTCCACACGCCAACCACAGAAGAGAGGCTGGAGATTCTGACCTATCCTGCTGAGAGCTCACAGACACCTTGGCAGCAGCAGGTCAATCGGGGCAGAAGAAAGATGAGCGCTAACAGCAGCATCCAGCCAAGACCCAGAGCTGGGCAAGGCAGCCCACGCCTCAGATGGTTCCCACTGTGCTGTAGCCCTTCACTCCTCTATCAATGCCATCCTTTATCCCTGGAAACCCATCGCTGTCAGGACCAAGTACCATCCCCCAACCCAACATTCCCCGAAGAACCCTGTTCTCATCCCTCACTGCTCTTCCTGCTTCTTCTCTCCAGAGATGCACCCTGAAAACCCAGCCTGAGCCCCGTCTCATTTGCAAAGCCTTTCCTGATCATCTCCCCAACTGTTATCTTTGCTTGGTCATTCTCTCTCCTTCCTGCATCACAGTTAATTAATCTACCCCTCTCCGATCCATTTCAAGATCCCTCAAATCCATTGCCCTCTCTCTTCCCTAGCTCAGGCTCCCACCAGCTCTTGCCTAGACACTGCTCCTTTCCTGCTCTTCTGGCCTTTTATCTAGAGCCCCCTTCAATCTATTCTCCAGGCTGCAACGTGCAGTGTTCATTCAAGGAGATAAATATAATTATGCCACTTATCCATCTACAATGGCTAATAATTACTGGATGCTTACTGAATGTCAGGCTCCACTCTAAGTGCTTTACATATGAAATTTATTTAAATCAGTAGCCCTATGAAGCAGGCATTATCTCTCCTACTTTATAAGTAGGGAAACTGAGGCCCAAGAATAAGTAACCTGTCCCAAGTCACACAACTACTGACAGTAAGAATACACCCTCTGGCCTGGGCTTCAAGTTCCATACTCTCAAACAACGCATGGGTGCTCTGCTTTTCAGGTGTTCTCTACAGCGCTCCTTAGCACTCTTGCCAACTTCTCTCCATTTCCGCTTGCCCTCATGCAATCTTTGCCACCCCCAGGGGTGTGCTGATAAATGCTTAATGATCTACTTTCTGGAAGATAACAGTTTGATCTGCATAATTTGCAAGTCTCCATTGTGCAAACATCCCATTCAAGCTGTGGCCCTGATGTCACTGAACACACAATTGGGAAGAGATGTGCACAATCCCTTGGTGAGCTGGTAGGAGATGGCTCATCTCCATGGCACTCCCAAGCACACACTCAGCCCACCTCCATGACCTGTCTTGACTCTGTTCATATAGGACAGAGCATGTTGGGCCACACACCACATGTCCACATGATCACATGTGGATCTGGGAAGTGACACCGAAAGTCCATTCATTTTCTTTTGTCTACTACCCACTGCCGGGAATCTGAGGGCAGGACAGTTGGCTGAGAACATCAATGAGGTCCTGAGGCTCAGACTAGCCCCTGTCCCCAGCTTGCCACAGTAGAACCAACTTCCCACAGCAAGTATGTCTTCACCCCACCAGTGCCCAAGCCTGAGTATCACTGTTGTTATGGCCACACCCTGTCCAGAGGAGTGATGGACTCTTACCTATGGACATGCCCCTGTGGTTGCAGCTTTAGCCTCTCAGTCTTTGGGAGGACGTGTCTCTTCTCATTGATTCCTGCAATGATAATTCCCAAATATGGACATCAGTGGCCCTCCATTCAAATGTCTCACAGGTAGGTACATCCCATTTAGTGGCTCTCAGACCTCACTGCTCCTCTTTATCCACAGCTCCAGTCTTTCTATGGACTCAGGCTTTTTGACATTCACCCAGCTAGCCAAGGCAGAGACATGGCATGAACTGAGACCTCCCCTTCTCTCCCACACCCAGCCTAGGCATCAGGCCCTATGGAGCCTACCTTTGTGACATCTGTAGCATTCCCACTGTTCCTGTCTCTACAGGGGCCATCAGCACTCTTCTCCTGAATTACTGCCACAACCTTCTGCCTGGGCCCCTCTGCTCTGGCCTGTGCTTGCATCACTACCGGGAGTTAGGATTTCTCATGACACCAGCCATGCCATCCCCCTCCTCTCTTCAGTGCTTTAGAGAGCTCAGAGCCCTTATCTCTCACCCTTGTTGTCACACCTGCTGAGTTCTTCAGTTTGGGGGACCAGTTAGAGTCCTTCCTCTCTTCAATTCTGGCTTCCAACTGTCCTGTGGGTTTTGACTACAACCCTGATTCAGGTTCTCTACAGTCAGTGAGAGATGTCCCCTTCTGTTTGGGTCTAGAGTTATCCTCTAGCCCAGTCTAACTCCAGGCCTCACCCACAGTCCTTGGGAAAGTGTACTTCTACTGTAACATACCTGTGTTTGCAGCTCCTGGCCAAGTACACACTCCTTAGCCAGTCAGCCCTCAGGATTGGGCTGCCCTTGCTCAGAGGCATGAGCTAGAAGGGACATCTGGGGATATTCTAGGGGAGGCAGCTGGCAGTGGGGCATGGTTCACTAACCAGGACCTGTTTCCACCTCCCAACACCTAATTACAGACCAGGTGCTTTATCCAAGGCAAGTACTTGGAATAACCACAGTCAATGGGTATGGCTTATGAGTGATATCTTGTTAATTGAATATTTAATATTATTGCCACATAAATCACACACACCATAAGAGAACAGTCAATTCTCACAGGCTCATAACTGAAAGTTAACACTTCCTACCGAGTGTTAGCAGATCTCCTTGTTTTTGCTCATTCTGAATCCATGGTACCTGAGGACCATCTCTAGGATCACTAGTCAGCATCCTTTTCTTCTTAAACCACTTTATTGAGGTATGATTAAAAGGTAGAAGGCTGGACATATTTAATACAACTAGAAGAATTTATAGATATAATCCATGGAATCATCATTACCATCCGCCAAAGCCATAAACATTCATTACCTCAATGGTGGCTTTCTGCCACCCCCGTTTTTGTGTGTGTCATGGTTTGGATCTGAAACATCCCTCAGAGGCTCATGTGTTGAAGGCTTGGTCCCCAGTGCAGCAGTGTTCAGAGGTGGGGCTCTTGGGAAGTGATTGGGTCTCGAGGACTCTGACCTCATCAACAGACTAATCCACTGATGGATTGATAAACTGATGGAATTATTGGGAAGTGGTGGAAATTATAGAAGGCAGGGCCTAGTTGGAAGAAGTAGGTCACTGGGGATGTGCCACTTCCCCTCTCTCCCTCTCTCTGCTTCCTACTGCCATGAGCTGAGCAGCTTTTCTCCCCCATGTCCTTCCACCATGATGTTCTGCCTCACTTCAGGCCCACAGCAATGGAGCTAGCTGACAATGGACTGAAACTTCTGAAACACTGAGCCAAAATAAATCTTTTCTCCTACAAGTTGTTCATGTCAGGTATTTTAGTCACAGAAATGAAAAGATGACAAACATGGTGTGTGTGCAGTAGGAACACAACATAAACTACAATTTATCAGTGTACAATTCAGGATTCTTAGCTGTAGGCACTCTGCTGTAAGTAGATCTCTAGAACTGACTCATCTTGCAAAACTGAAACCCGGTACGGTACCCTTTGACCATCGCCTCAGCATTTCCCCTCCCCCTGCCCCTGGAAATCATCACTGTACTCTGTGTGTCCATGAATTTGACCATTTAGCATCTTTAACTGCGGTGTATGTTCACAGAGATGTGTGGGGCAGAATGGAACCAATAAATAGAGTGACCACCGTAGGTGAGCTTACTCAGGGGAGGTTCTGTACTCTTTACTGAGCCATCAACCAGTGCTAGCGACCCCTCCAGGCCAAACCAGAAAACTTTAGAGAAGTGAAGACTTGGGAAAAATTTATTAGGTGACATTAAGTATGTGTGTATGTGGCAGGGCAGGAGTTGGGGGTGATTGCCCTCAGCAGCCTAAGAGCCAGTGCTGATAAAGACTGGGCTGCCAGTGCTCTCCCTTGGACCCAAGAGATGAGAGTGTCCAGGAACTCCCCGAAGGCTCATCTGTTGAGTTTTCCTTTGGACTACAGGAATGCAGGGCTCTCCTCCTGCTGACCCACTGACCTCTGCCCAAAGCCACAGCTGACTGCTCAGCCTGGGGCTGAGCCACGGCTGCCTGCTCACACTTAACTCCTGACATCTTGGGACCCTCGTCAAGTTATTTAAAAAGCCACAGGGTCTCCTCCATTTTGATTGCACCAGCCTTAAGCCTGTCATGATAAACCGATTATGCTGGATCTTTTTAAGTCTATCTAGCGGAGATTTCCAGGGAATTTATCTAGTGCTTATCTGATTAGCTGGGGCCCATTCTCTAAGCTTCCAAGTAATGGAAACTGCTTTAAGCTTCAAGACTTTCAAACAAAGACACGTAGGCAAAGATGGCTGAGATAAAAATCCATAATACAACAAAAGCTACATTGTAGAGATTGTCAGAAAGAAAGAAAAGTTTAAAATAGAATTTATATAGCTACAACTGTGGGGGTAGGGCAGGTTACTCAATCTAAATGGTAAATATGTGACAGATTGAAAGAAGGCCTCCTTTTCAATTTAACCAGCCAGCATGTCATTGTTCCTGCAGCAGTCACTGATTTTGAAGACTACCAAAATCCATCTTAAATACAAGCACTAACAACAGTGTCTACCCAGGCAGGGTGTCACATGGGAAGGAGGACAAGGCTGGGCAAAACGTTTTTACTTTAAAGAATTTACGCTTTTTGGATTTTGAACCATATATACTTATTATTTCTTTAAAAAATTAAATGAAAACATCTATATGAAGTTTTCTTTGGCCTTTTGAAAAACAAATATCCCATACATTTTATTTAAGCAGATCTAATGAAATTAGATAGAGGTTATGAAAGGTATCTTTCTAGGTGTGAAAAAAATCATTTTCAAAGAACTCTTTGAAAATATCATTGTTTTGTGCTGTGCCTTGGTCTAGGTCTCAAAAGGGACAGGGACATGGTGGTGCTGGGCCCTTCAGGCTTTGCTGAGGCACAATGTGACATGCTGGGCCTAGCTTACAAGCAAGGGGCTACCTGCAAGACTGCAGCATTAGTGTCAACAGCAGGGCAGCCACCAGGGACCTTATGTGTGGAAAGACGTTCTGCTCGAGAAGCCAGGGGCTAAGGAAGGAGGCTGGTCAGGACCCAGCCCCAAAGACCAACTGAAGTGTGTGTATAAAGACCAAGTGAGGTAGGGGTGTGTGTGTGTGTATGTGTGTGCAAAACATCTACAAAAATTCATAGGTGGGGAGAAGGAAACAAACAGTGGAATCCAGGCTAAAAGGTAAGATAAGTGAAAGACAGAAAATTGTGCCCTGATGGGTCTGAGCTGAAGGTGTCAGGCGGAAACCTGCACAACCCATTCGGGCAAACTGGAGAGGCACTGGCCACTCAGAGCTGAGCTGAAAAATATGTGTTTTCGGGAAAGGGCAGGAAAAATGCCATCTCCCACCCATTTAAAGAGGGGAAAGTGAACTTTGGTGAAGGAGGGGAGTTAAAACCAGAGCTCAAAGTGTAATGTGGTCACCCTGAGGGAGCAAGCATAAACAAAACAAGAGGGGACTGTGTAGAGGAGAAAAGTTTAATTTAAGAGACAGCAGTGATGAGAGATTTGATTTCAGCCATGTAGCCACAGGGCCCCTATGGAGAAGTAGAGATAGGGCAGCCTTTCAGGAAGGAAGGCTGGAAGGGATCCTTGGGGCCTCTTGTTTCATGGGGATAAGGTACCTAATACCTGGCAGCCTCCAGAACAAACAGGGCCCTGCATGTGAGAGACACAGGTACCCCTCAAGCCATAAAATCTCTCCTCTGGTCCCCAGCAGGCACTGATTCTGCAGCAGGTCGCCCGAGGGGACTGAACAGTCACAGATGAAAGCAATCCCTTTTAGCTCAAAGGTCTGTTCAATGAAAGCAGGCTTAAGATCTCAGGCTTGCCACACTCGTCCCTAAGGGCCTTTGAGTCCTGGCTGCAATAGGCCTGGGAGCATCTAGAGTTCTGTGGGGTAAGGTCAGCGCTCACACTTCCAACACAAGCAAGAGCTCTATAATTTCCTAACCCCAGGGGAGGAGACAGAGTGAGTGCCAACCATACAACTTCCCGAAAAGCACAGCTGGCAAGCACACCCACACCGTTAGGCTGCAACTCCCCAAACTAATTAAAAGGCAGAGCCAAGGAGAATGTCCGGATTGCCGCATATGCATCTCCTGGGGAAAATATGTTTACAGTTTTGCAAACCTAGGGCTCCCTTTACATTTCCCAGGGCCAAGTCGGACACAGGTGATTACAGTGTAGGACTAAATGTGTATGTAGGGATGTGGGAAATGTGAGTGGTGTGTGTGTGTGTGTGTGTGTGTGGTGTATGTGATGGAATGGATAAGTAACAAAGACAATTGCCCTGTGGTGGAAACATCCAAAACAGGAATATAGGCGTAGGACTCCAATGCACTCCAGGAGAATTAGTGTGGTCTTCAGAGGAGAAAAAATTTACCCTCCAACCCAAGGGGATGTTACAGCATTTCAATATCTGGGAGGTGTTTTCCTCTCTTTTCTTTCTAAGTTTAAGAATTGTTGCTTGAGTTTAACCCAGCTTGGAACCAGAAGAATGGGCCAAATTGGCACCAATAATTTTTTTGGTTTATGAATCTAAGAAAAGGAAAATTCTAATTCTGTGCTTTGAAATAACACTCTATCAGGTATGAATACTCCCCTACTGCAGGGGTCCCCCGATTGGAGGTCAGAGGGAGCCCAGCTGGCTGGCTGACCTTGGAAGTTCTGCCCACCATGTGGGCCACTGAAAGTTTTTTTTTTTTTTAAAGAGAGAGGGACAGTGAGAGAGTCAGAGAAAGAAACAACTTTATTTAGTTTTTCACATGGCCTTAGTTGCTCCGACACTCAGTTGTGTACGTGGTGCTGGGGTTTGAACCCGGGTCCTCGTGCTTGCCAGGCAAGCGCCGAAACCGCTGAGCCACTGCTCCAGCCCCTGAAAGTTATTTTTTGAGGATACTGGAAATGCAGCAGAGCTGCAGGATGTGAGATAAAAAAGGACAAAGCAGTTTGCCCCCTTCTCTTCCCTAGTGGAGGCCGGACTTTATCCTGAGACAGTAATGGATGGATTGTCCTGTTTTCTGAGGGAAAAAAAAGGAGTAAGGTCCTTGGGGACGGATGAGTGGTTCAACTGTCCCTTGGCTCAGACTCCACTGAGAATCTCTTCCAAGTACTTCCAGGTTGAATCTGCAAGTGAGCCCTTGGAGACATCTACTAGAAGAACTGTGACCTTGGAGGGGAAGAGCTCTGTCTTGTACTACCAGAAAGGAAATGGCATATTAGCAATAGTCAGAAATGGCAGTGGCTGATGGAAGGCCATCAGGAGACAGAGTACAGGGTGGCTCTGATCCTGACCTCAAGAAAACCTGAATGTGAAAAATATGTGAATCCCCTGGGACTCTGTCAGTAGGAAGTGAGCTGTGCCTTCTATGGACTTGGGGTTCCAGTGACTGCTGGGGCAGGGCAAGTACTGAGCCAAAAATATATTTTGTTGGCACTCTCTTGCCCCTTTCTGTTGGTCAGGCCTCAGATGAGAAGTGTTACATATATAGGAAAGCATTTAACCTGTCAACCTCCTTTTGAACACGTGAGGGTTTGGGATTTACCCATCTTCAGAGATAAAGTAGCTAACAATTCAAAGGGTTATTGATAATTTATCCAGGGTTCTAGCCATATGCAGGGAGTTGTTAGGGAGGAAGGAAGGGCAAGGAGCTGTGGGGTATAACCCTTACCCCACCCCTAGTTTGCTAGGGAATCAACCATGTTCTGAGGACAGTGTTTCAGTACTGCAGACAGCAGCACAGGAACACCATTTGAGTGCAGGTGTCCCCAGTAAGTTTCATGCCAATGACATCCTCTCTCACTCCTTACACCAGGCTGGGGCACTTGATGGAAGCTGCGGGGAACATTGAGGGCTGCACATGAAGCATTTGATGATCACTGTACTATATACCTTTAGCGAAGGAATGAGAAATCAGTTCTCTTTATTCCCAAGTCCAGTCCTCATCCAGTACTAATAATACTAGCAAATGTTTATTAATCACCAACTATATCCATGTACTATGTTCTCATTTCACTCTTCCAATAACTCTATGATATTAATTCTATTATTTTATTCATTTTATTGGTGATCAAAGTGAAGAAACTGAAAGAGGAAGCAGATTAAGTGTTTTTCTCTGGGGTCACCTGGGCAGTCTGTATTCCATAGCATATCCTCATAGCCATGACTGTGTTCTTGAATTTTATATGAAGAATGAAAGAAAAATAAGAAACTGAAAATGTCATATGTAAGTACTCACTTGGCAAGTGAGGTCATCAGGGCCTGGAAAAGTTATTTGTTTTAATGCCTAGGAATTGGGAGTTCTGTTTTCAATTAATATTCTGCCTCTTCCTATTACCTGCAAAAACTAGGACAAGTTATATAATCTCGCCACATTCCTCTTTCCTTTCCCAATGGAACAATTTAAGTGGATCAGACACCATTGGTAGACTTGGAGTCTGTCTCTGAAGCAACTAAGGAAGAGAAGCCAGAAATTAGAATGTCAGTGTAGTTTTTTAAGTTGGTGTGGTCTTGCGGCCTACTCGGGAGAGTCACAGACTTTTGAGTGGCCAGACACCTGCAGATCTTAACCTCCAGGTTCCACATGAGATTTGGTATTATTTAGGTGAATAACTTGCACAACACAAGAACATTTCCAACCACATTCCTAAGATGGTACTGGGACCTTTTAGGGCCAAAGAGCTCTTGCGGTCACCAGAGAGCCATCCCTTCGCAGCAATGCATTCTTCCTCCACCAATGTACCAAAATATGGCTCATCACTCCCACCAGAAACTCATTTGTGCCCTTTGGTGAGTCTAAAGTAAATCATATCCCACTTCCTCATGGCAACCCTTGATATGAAGGTGAGTTACTAAACCTCTCACGATGCTCTTTTGGGCTAACCTGTCCCAGTTTCTGCTGCTTGCCATTCAAGCTTATTCCCAAAGCCTTTGCCATCCTTAACATCTTTCTCTGAATGCACTTGGGTTTTCAATTGATTTCCTTGAAACGCCCAGCACTCCACTGATTTGACCTCTCTATACTGAGTGCCCACCAGGAAGAGAGATGCCAAGAACTCACAGAAAATGCGTCTGGTCCTGGGCAGTTCTACTGTCTCGGGATGCAAAAGTGGGGCACTCTCAAGCTATTGCATTACAGAGTGGAAGTGCTGTGATGGAGCACATGGAGGGGACTCTGAAAGCCTGGAGGATGGCGACGTTGACAGGTATAGGTTTGTGAGTATTCATGTGGTGTGTGGGGGGGATTCTGAAGTGTGCCTCTAGAGCGAGCAAGAAGGACCAGTTTGGGGAACTGCAAGTGATTTGGAACTACTGGAGGCAGGATTATAGATCAGTGGAGAACACAGATTTGTCCCGTCCCAGCCGGCAGGAACCAGACGGCTCTCATTCGGCAGTTGACTGGGAATGAAGTAGACCCACTGGTCATGAGTTCTCCAAGCGCTTCATTTCTCCCTTTACTGAGGCTAAAGGCCTCCAAGCGCTTCCTTCTCCGCTTCTCTCTTTTAGAGGCAAGGCCTTAAAACATACATCCCCTCTCACTAGAGGCTTTTACATTTAGAGTCAAGGCTATTCACATTTCCTCTCTTTAGAGTCCCTATTTCTACTGCCGAGGCTTTCCTTCCTCTCTTAATGCCTGCATGTTAGGTTTTCTTCTTCTGCCTCTGCTGCTGCTGCTTCTCTGACTAGTGGCTACTACTCTGTCTCGTTTCTGCCACCTGCATGGGAAGGTCTCCTCTCACTAGTATCATCTATATCTCTCTCCGTATGCCCGGTATTTATCTGTTACAACAACCAATAGGGACACAGTACAAACACATTCAACCAATTGTAACAAATGAGCAGCCAAATAGCTTAGTCATGCGGTCAGGCAGTTTGCTAATTACAAGCCACTTGGGTCTCTTAGAGTTGTTTACCACCAATTCTTTTACAAGCCAGATGGGCCCCTTACAGAGTTGTTCACCACTAATTCTTTTCTCTGGCATCATGTTGGGCTTAGTCTCCAACACAGATACACACTGGAGAGGTCTGTAGGGGCTAGATCACAGAGGGCACTGTATAGGATGCTATTGTGAGGGCAATAGGGAACCATTGATGGCTTATGAACAACAAAGTGACATAGCCAGATTTGAATTTTAAGAAAAATTAACTCTGGGGCTTGAGTGGTTGCTCAGTCGTGGTTCCAGAGCTTGCCTGGCATGCACGAGGACATGGGTTCGAACCCCAGCACCATGTACACAAAGAAGCATCGGAGCAACGAAGACCACATGAAAAACTAAATAAAATTGATTCTCTTTTTCTCTCACTGTCCCTCTCTCTTAAAAAGAAAAAAAGAAAAAGTTAACTCTGTACATTGAAGAGAGGGTTGGAGATAGATACGAGACTGGAGGCAGGAGATGCTGTGGCCAGACCACTGAGAGCAAGGCAGGACCCTAATCGTCCCTATTTTGAAAGCTATGCTTCTATCTGTGTTACCTGTGGTGGTGACCTGTATTGGCACTCTTAGCTCACTCGTTTCACATTCAGCTCAGGGGCATCTCAACCTTTTCCATAGGACTAAAGATGCTAGTTCTTTCCAGTGACTATCCCGGTACACAACTGTTTTAAATTTAGTCTTATTAATTCCAGTTCATCTGTTTAGGATACTAAAATTTTTGTGCATATTAATCCAACCCTTTCATTTTTTCTTAAGGGTAAATACTGAAAGATTTGCTAAAGGGTACATGGGTAGTCAGTCACCAGTGGTGGAAGCAATGCTGAACCCAGGCACCCTGCTATTCTGCCTCTTTAGGAAATTGATTTGTGTAGAAGAACTAAAATCAAGACTGACCAGGAGATTGACAGGTTAGTAGGAAGAACAAGTTTTAGCTTACAGACCCCAAGGGCAGGAAGCAAAGACCTTATGTCCCTTTCTAGTACTTCCTCCTGGTAACTAAAAAGATTCCTGAGTGTGAATCTATAATCCATAGGGATGTTGTTACAAGTCTTCAGGCAGCTGAAGGTCACAATTGTTCAACCCCAATCATTTTAGCACTCTACAATGCCAGCAGGCTTGAGAGAATTTAATAGGTGAAAAACTAACCAACCAACAACAACAACAACAAAAAAAAACCCAACGTCTTATAGGCAAATGAATGCTTAACAAAAGCTTCTCTATGGAACTGGACTAGTTCAGAACATAAAAGCTGTTCAGGAGTCTAAACAGGTGATGGGAAATGGGATACCCCAGTGGGACTGGGTGGAGGTGAGGGGGTGCAAACAGAAAGTTTCCAGGATGAATTCCTGGAGAATCAGGGTCCTTTTCTGCTGGAACCGAATCCATTTGGTCTCTGGTCAGAATTTCTTTCCATAGCTCCATGAAACCTGACAACTGACCCTGCCCACTGAGGTTTCTGACCAGTTTCCCCACAGTCCTGGGAATTAGCACTGAACTTCATCCAGATCCCTGTCCCAGCTCGAGCAGCACATTCTGGGTCAGTCCATTCCCCGTCCCAGCTCCCACACCTCCATTTCCTTTTTCCACAGAGATGCGTGCGTGTGTGTGTGTGTGTGTGTGTGTGTGTGTGTGTTTGTGTGTTGCTGGGAAGAGAACCCAAGGTCTCAAGCATGCCAGGCAAGCACTCTACTACTGAACTATACCTCCCAGCCCTGCTTTAAAAATAAAAAATTAAAAAGCCTAAATAGTCCTTCACTCCTAACCACTCATCTTGTATCTCTTCTATTAAACTCATAGTACCATCACCCTTTCCCAAGATTCAACCCTTTCTCCATAATGGGTAATCTTATTCCTCACCTGACTCCTCAATTCAAGTTGTACTAATGCAATGCTTTCTTCATAGCCTCTATTTCTAAGCCAACAGCCATAACTGAAATATTAGAGTTGTCAAATGAGCAAGAACTTCATTGGTTCCTTCAAAAGAAACATATGTCTGTTTTCTAATAAATTTGGCCAAATTTCACAATAAGCAATAAGGAACAAATCTAAAACATAGCCTTTCAGGGAGAAACTATGTAAACCTTTATCTACTTTTCAAACAACAAGCACATAAACATCCTTTAAAAGAGGAGAAACAAACTAAATTATGTGTATTTTTGCTCCAAGTTCTGATACTTAGTATCCAAACTGGAAGAGCAGCCCCACATAGCCTGCACCGAGACAACTTCTTGTCAACCAGGGCTTTCCCTGTGGTCTAACAAATCTCCCCCTCAGCAAAGCCATGCACTGAAGTTATCCTGTTCAGGAGATGGGCTGTCCAGAGCCTCACTAAAGCAGTCAAGGGAGAAAACTTTTTAAAAGAGCACTTTCCATAGCTTTCTATCTGGTCTCTCACGTATCTTCAATGACACCTGAAAAGATTTGTGGAAGTGAAATGTATTTGTCTGTGTCTATGTTACTCAAACTGCCTCTCTTTCTTGCCGGGAAATTCCAAAATCTGTCAAGAGATGCCCCACATAAGCTCCCACACTTCAGGAAATGAAAACCTTGCTGACACTGGGGACTTCCGAAGGCTTAAACACAAATCACATTTTAAAAAGAAGAAAGAGAAGGAAAGAAAGATAAAGGAGAGGAAGCAAAAGGAAAGCTTACTTTTATTACCTTCTTTCAGAGAAGAAGCCTGGTTCACACCAGCATCACGCCCAGGTCAGTCTGAGTTTAAAACTCCTCAGGCCTAGAATCTTTCTTTCCAAGCCAGTGAATTTACCTAATGACAGCAGGCAGGTGAATCTCTAGGCACTGATACTTTGCCTCTCCCAGCCTGGAGCATCATATAAGAGAGGACTGGGGGCCTGTGCAGCCCCTCAGCGGTTGCAGCTGAGCCTCCTGGCCGCTCAGCCTCCACCTGCCTCCACAAAGCGGCTGGTAACTGCAAATGTGGTCAGGTGTGGAACACTTGGTGTGTTATTGCTTCTTACCACCCAGTGCTGACTTGAAATAAATTATATTGTTTCCATGTGTAGGAATGATAAAGAGGAGGATCTGTAGTTGTTGCTGTGGAAAGCAGCGTGAGATATACTGCTAGATGAAAAATAACAAAAAGAAGGTTGCAAACGTGATTTACAGTAAGGTCCATAGCATGTTTATTTTTGTTGATGCTTTAAAAAAATATCTGCATGATTCACAAGAAATTTGGAACTTTGTATACTATGGAGTAGCAATGGGGAGGAGTGATTTTTGCTTTTTCAGCATTTTAAGAATTTTCCTTTTTACATGGTATATGTACCCTAATACCAGATTGAAGTCTCTAAATTCTATTTTCTGTTAAATGGAACTAGGGTTCCGTGGCAAAATGGATATCCTGGAACAGGAATTGTACAATCTAGTACCAGATATTGTTGCTTTTGTAGAAAGGGGGGTTTTGAAAAGTTCCTTTCTTGCCTAATGAAAAATATTCTAGTAAGCTAGCCAGGAACTGCCGACAAAAAAGGAGTCTCTATCAACCATCAAGCTGCCACGATTGATTTTCAAAAGAGAAACTCAAGTTCCCCGAAAAGTAGCTAGATCGGTTTGATCTCATTGAGGCTGGGAAAGGAGGTATCCTCAACAGGTAGACTGATAATACCCCAAGTAGAGAAATATTTACTTAACATAGGCAAGAAAATTTCAGCACATAAAGAGTATAATGAACCCCCATGTACTGACACCAAACACCATTAATTAACATGACTCATCCTGTTTCCAACCTAACCCACCTCCACTCTTTTCCCACCCCAAACATGATGCCATCTTATTTGATAACATGTATTCTGTAAATTAAGGAGTCTCTTTTTATACCATTAAATACCTAGTAAGTATTCAACTTCCAAGCAAGATCTGCGCATTGTATTTCGTTGTTGTATTACTGTTACATTACTCTACCTGTTTTTTTTCTCCTTGTAGTTTGTTGAAGAGACCAAATTGTTGTCTTGAGAGTTGCCCACATTTTTGGATTTTGCTCATTATATGCTTGTCATGGTTTTTGTTTTGTTTTGTGGTGCTGGGAATAGGACCCAAGACTCTGTGCATGCTAGGCAAGCAGTCTACCCCTGAGTTACACCCCCATCCCCCGCCGTCCACTGGTGGTATTTTTAACACACCCTTTTGACCTGCTTCCTGCAAATTGGTAGGTAGATCTAGACTTCACCTGATCTGGGTAGAATTCTTTGGCAAATACGTCATAGATGGTGTTCTCTACAGGGCATATACTTTGCCCTGTGTCTTTCTGCTTGTGATATTAGTAGTAGTCCTTGAAGACTATTATGGGTTGAATGGTGTTCCCCCAAAATATGTGTTGAGCCCTAACCTTGTGTGCCTATGAATGTGACTTTATTTGGAGAAAGGATTTTTACAGATGTAATCAGGTTAAAATGAGGTCATACTGGAGGAGTCCTCATAAGAGGAGAAGTTGAACATAGATAGGGAGAAGTGGCCATGTAGACATGGAGGCAGAGCCTGGAGGGATGTACTGCAAGGCAAGGAATTTTAGGGCTGCTGGCAACCACCAGAAGCTGGAAGAGGAAGGGAGAATCCTTCTCTAGAGGCTTCAGAGGAGCATGCCTCCCATGCCTTGATTTCAGGTTTCTATGCTCCAAAACTGGGAGGCAATAAATTTTTGTTGCTGTAAGCCGCCTAGTTTGTGGCACATTGTTACAGCATCCCTGGGAAACCAAGTCAATCGTTGTTGCCCCGAACAATCATTTCTTTAAGAACATGCAAAATGATAGCATTCTATATTGACTGGAGTGCCCCTAAAAACAAGAAGTATCTCTCCTGCATGTGTTTACCCTGAAGTTCAGTTTACATGGCAATACCAGATTCTTTCTCTTTACTGTTTTCAGAATAATCAGTTGGTTCCCCAATATCATACAAAGGTGAACAATGGTGTTTATTTTTCTCTTTTGGAGCAACACTATGAACTTGTGAATTTTCAACAGGATTCATGTATTCCATTCTTTTCAGTTATTCTTACTTAAGTTAAAATTGTCTCATTTGAGGCCAGTGGGAGTCTTAACAAGTTGACTTATGAGTCCTGTTGACATGACCTCAGGAATCTCTGCATTTTCTTGCTCCCTGGTCTGACACAAACTTGTCATGTGCAATTTCTGCTCCACGCCATCCATTTCTTTAAGAAGCCCTAGTTCCATTTAATGGAATATAGAATTTGAAGACAGTAATCTGGTTCACATTGCATTTGATCAGTCATTTCTAATCTTATTAGTGTACAGAGCAGGAAAATAGATTTTTTTTAAAAATAAGAAACTATCAACAGTTCATATACTAATTCGAATTTCATATACTAATATTTTCTATGCAAATTTAAGGTCTTAGAATTCTTACTAAATTTTTAAATTTTATATTTGCATTCATGTTATAGTGAAAACTTATCATTTCTATCAACATTAGCATAATGGCTTTATCCTATAATACCAACAACATGATTATTGAAAAGCTTAAAATTTTTTCAGGGATTATTTTTATTTTAAGATCCCATGATGGGGCTGGAATGGTGGCTCAGCAGTGAAAGGGCTTGTCTGGCATGCACAAGGACTCAGGTTCAAACACCAGCACCACGCACACAATTAAGTGTCAGAGAAAAAAAAATAAAAAAATGAAAAATAAATAAAGTTGATTCTATCTTTCTCTCTCTCACTCTCCCTCTATCTTTAAAAAAAAAAGGAATTACCTTCATACAGTTGGCCACCAACACAATGCACAGAAATATTTTTGTTTCATTTTGTCTTTGATTTTGGGGAATTTTAAAATTTTAATTTAGTCTATATTTTTAAGTAAAATATCCTCATAATCCCCAAATCAAATCTATACAAAAATCAGCAATGGTGGGACTATTTATTCCCTGGAAATTGGCAAATGTTACAAATGAGGACTTCCCTCTTCTCCATTCCCAGAGCCAATTGTTAAACATTTATAAGCATTCTACAAATTAAGGAAAGGTATCAAAGTTTATTAAACTGCCAATTTCCCAAATGGTTGTACCATTTTATATTCCCACTAGCAGTGCATGATAGTTCCTATTGCTCCTCATCTTCGCCAGCACTTGGTATTCAGCAGTCTAATTTTAGCCTTTGTGTTATGATCTTATTAGAATTCTCATTTTAATGTTCTTGATGATTAACCATATTGAGTACCTTCTCATATGTTTATTGGCCTCTGGATGTTCAGTATATTGACACTTTGTCTTGTGACTTGACTAAATTTACTTATTAGTTCTAATAGTTTACTTATAGATTCCTTAGATTTTTCAGTGTCTACAATCATATCATATGCAAGTACATGCCGTTCTTTTTCTTCCTTCCCAATTATTATATCTTTTTCCATGCTTTGCACTTTTAAAAAATAAGCCCTGCATATTTTCTTAGCTAAACTGTAGCTTATTATATATGCTTTAATCCACCTTGCCTTTTCATTGAACAGGGTATCTCGGAGCACTCTACACCATGATATAGACAGAATATGCCTTTTAGTTGATATTACGAAAATGGAGAGTAGTATAGTGGCTACCAGAGCCTAGAAAGGGTGTCAGGGGGTTGGAGATAGAGAGATAGGGATGGGAGTATGAACAGATACAAGATTGGAATACAACAGGAGGGACAGCTTCTAATATTTGATAGCACGATAAGATAATTACAGTTGACCACAACTACTTCAAAATAATTAGTAGAGAGAATTCTGAATGACAGAAGTATGAGGTATTGGATATGCTAATTATCCTGTTATAATCTTTGTACATTGTATGCATGTGTTGAATGTCACAACTGTACCCATGAATATGTACAATCACTATGTGCCAATTAAAAATGTTTTAAAAAGATATCGCTTCATAAACAACAAACCCCACCATTATATATAATTATAATATGCCAATAAAAACACAGAAAATGAAAATTTAAAAATAAAAGATACTTGCTTTATTAAAAAATTATTTAACTGAATCCCACGGAGGAAGAGGATTGAAAATATGAGGCTCTTTTAGGCAGCTTAGTGATACCTTGTTTCAAAATTTAAAAAAGAATATTTTACTGATT
This sequence comes from Aplodontia rufa, assembly GCA_004027875.1. Lineage (NCBI taxonomy): Eukaryota > Metazoa > Chordata > Mammalia > Rodentia > Aplodontiidae > Aplodontia > Aplodontia rufa. The sequence continues at coordinate 25,421 of PVKS010005177.1, read as the reverse complement.
TGAAAAAAGTGTATGGGGCTGGAGTGGTGGCTCGGTGGTTACAGTGCTTGTCTGGCACGTGTGAGTACATGGGTTCAAACCCCAGCACCCATGTACACAAGTGTCAGAGCAATGAAAGTCACATGAAAAATACAATAAAAATCGATTCTGTCTCTCCCTCTCTCTCTCACTGTCCTCTCTTTAAAAAAAAAAAGTGTGATATCACCAGAAGAACTCAGAAAAACTGTACATTTTAATGGAGGTGAGTCAATGAGATCACTGGGCTTTCCCTCTACCAGTTACGTAGTTTTCTTCTGGCAACGTACTTTTTTTTTTTATTAGATGGATATAGAGTTACAATTGAGGGGGAAACATTATCAAACATTCAAGAACCAACGAATATATACTTAGTTATCCAGGGCTAATGCCATATCATGGATGCCCAGTTTGGGTTCCCCCTGTTGCTGTTTCCCCCAGAAGAACTCCTGAGTTAAATGGATATCTTGTGGAGGACAGAGATCTCCTTCTGGGATGATTCCCCCATATTCCCACCCTCCAGTCTCCTAGGAGTTTCTCCCTATGCCTCCAAGTATCCTAGGGAGTCATCTCCCTGTTGCGTTGAGAATCATACAATCTGAAGTTATTATTAGCTTAGCCGTCTAACATACTGCTTCCCCATGTATTCTAGCTTCCACAGATGAGAGATACCATTCAGCCCTTGAGTCTCTGAGATTGGGATACTTCACTAAGCATAATTCTTTCCATCTCCATCCATTTGGTATCAAAAGCCATAATATCATCTTCTCTAATGTCCAAGTAGTATTCCATTGTATATATGTACCAAAGTTTTTGTATCCACTCGTCGAGTGAGGGGCATCTGGGTTGGTTCCAATAGTAAATTGAGCTGCTATAAACATTGAGGAAGCCACATCACCATAATATGCTGATTCTAACTCTTTTGGGAAAATACCCAGGAGTGGGAAAGCTGGGTCATAAGATGGTTCCATTCTTAATATTTTGAGGATTCTCCACACTGCTTTCCAGAGTGGCTGAACCAGTTTGCAGTCCCACCAGCAGCGTAACAGTGTTCCTCTTTTCCCACAGCCCCTCCAGGATCTATCGTTAGAATTTTTCATTTTTGCCACTCTAACAGGAGTGAAGTGGTATCTCATTGAAGTTTTGATTTGCATTTCCCTTATAGCTAATGATGTAGAGCAATTTCTCATATATTTATGGGCTTTCTGGACTTCCTCTGGTGAGAAGTTTCTTTTAAGATCCGTAGCGCATTTATTGATTGGATTATTTGTGAGTTTGGTGTTTAGTTTCTTTAGTTCTTTATATATTCTAGATATTAGCCCTCTGTCCAAGGTGTAGCAGGCAAAGGTTTTCTCCCATTCTGTAGGTTCTCTTTTGATGTTCTTGATTAGATCTTTAGCTGTGCAAAAACTTTTTAGCTTAATTGCATCTTATTCATTTATTCTTGACTTTACTGCTTGACTGGCAATGTAGTTTTATTTATTTATTTTTTCAGTACCAGGGATTTAACTTAGGGGCACTTAACCACTGAACAACATCTCCAGCCCTTTTTCATTTTTTATTTTGAGACAGGGTCTTGCTAAGTTGCTTAGGGCCTCCCTAAGTTACTGAGGCTGGCTTTGAACTTGTGATCCTCTTGCTTCAGCCTCCTGAGCCGCTGGGATTACAGGTGTGTACCACTGCTCTGGGCCTCGTAGTGTACTGTAAACAACTTGGCAAGGTCTAGTTATAGGATCCTACTAATGCCCCTCTCCTGACTGAGGGTCATAAATCTGCCTAAGAAAATGCTCCTCCTCCATGGTCATACCCTGTCACCTGGTTCTCAACAACCCTTCCATGCATCCAGTTCCATTTAATTATTTTATCACTCATGGTTCAAAGGGTTCATTCTTCAACTCCTATAGTAACACACATACAAAAAATAGATACTTCATCCAATCCTTGTGCCTATTTCCCCAGAATGCACCTGTGAATATAATTTTGTTTATTTATTTATTTTAAAGAGAAAGGGAGAGTAAGAGAGAGGGAGAAAGAGAAAATAATTTCATTCTTTACAATTTTTTTCATCAGTTTTTTTGTTTTTCCAACACTTAGTTGTGTATGTGGTGCTGGGGTTTGAACCTGGGTCCTCACACATGCCAGACAAGCACTTTAACCACTGAGCCAATGCTCCAGCCCTGTGAATGTAATTTGATCTGTGAAATTTCTTGGATGTAGCATTTTACACCTTTTTAATCCATTCATGGGAACAATTTTCAATCTAGACTGCTGCAGTTCTGCTGAAAAATGGTGCATCGCTGTGTAGCTTTCACCTAGACTGGCAGAATGACGCTCACAGTGAGCTCTGTGCCCAGCACTGAAGCCTAACTCCCTCTGAGCATCCTGAAAGTAGTTGGAGTAATAAAGCTGCCCACGTTTCTTATGTTTTTATTATTAGAGTTTTATAGTTATACATAGCAGATGGGTTCATCCTAACAAACTCACACATGCATGGAATTCAGTTTCAGTTCATGATCCCACCTCTTCCCTCCCAATCTCCCTCCCCTCTCCCATCCTCCTTCCTCTACCCTATTTGATTGGTTCATTATGTAATCATATCCTTCCCTCTCCTTTTCCTTTATTTTATTCTAGCTTTTACATATGAGAGAACACATTCAACACATTTTTATTTGTAATAGAAAAAAAAAAGAAAACGGAATAACTAAATGTTGATTGATAGAAGACTGGTAAAATTATGATACACACATGTAATGGAAAACTATATCTAGAAAAATAAAAATATCTCAATGTATCATTGTGGTATATCCTTTAAGATAAATAAAATAGTAAGGTGAAAATAGTGGGTATACTATCACGTAGTGTAAGCCTGGAAAAGAGTTGGATGATGGAAAAATAAATCTATTTCAATATGTATGCGGGTGTATGCACTAATTTTTCTGGAGGGATACACCGTTGTTTACAACCAATGTGTATTCTTAGTGTAAAAACTGGTGAGCAGAAGGAAATGAAGGATTTCACATTTTCTAAAGTTCAAAAAAATTTAGCACATATTATTTTTAATAAAATAAATACTTTGGCGGGGGGAAGGTTATCAGGGATTGAACCCAGAGATGCTTAACCACTGAACCACATCCTCAGCTCTTTTTATTTTTTATTTTGAGACAGGGTCTTGCTAAGATGCTTAGGGCCTAAGTTGCTGAGGATGGCTTTGAACTTGTGATCCCCCTGCCTCAGCCTCCTGAGCTACTGGTATTACAGATGTGTGCCACTGCACCCAAGAATAAATACTTTGATTTTTTGTTTGTTTTTCATTTTTTTAAAGAGAAAAAGAGAGAGAGACAGAATCAATTTTCTTTTAAAAAAGAGGACAAACAAAAGAGAGAGAGAAGGACAGTGTGTGTGAGAGAGAGACCGAGAGAACTGATTTTTATTGAGTTTTTCACATGGCTTTGGTTGCTTTAACACTTAGTTGTGTACTTGGGTGCTGGGGTTTGAACCCATGTACTCATGCATGCCGGGCAAGCGCCGTATCCACCAAGCCACCACTCCAGCCCCAATAAATACTTTTTTAAAAAAATAATAATTGACTGTCATTTCCTTATTTAAGAGAACACAATTAGAAAAATCTTCAATGTGGAGCATTGAATCAATGTCATGGAAAACCAAGAAAGGTAAGAGACGGCATCAGGTTAAAATCAACTAAAAAGACAACAATCAAATGCAAATGAACCTCAATTAGATTTTTGGTTAAAATTAGCTATAAAAGACATTTTCGGGACAAGTGATTTTTTTTAAATTTTAAACTATTCTCTTTTTCTTTTGACAATGTAAGCATATAAATGTTTCATTTTGGTGGCTCCAGATGTCCATTATGAATGTAAGTAGCACTGATATAAAAACGAATTGTTGCACATTCTGTAGGAGCCTCTGCTGAGGGAATTTTACTCTGGGCCAAGATACAGGGAACCTGCAGGGCAGCTGAGCGGAGAGGAAGCAGCTGCAGGTCTAGTTGTTGTCCCATGTCAATGCAGTGACAGCTGAAGTGTCAATGAATTTGAGTTGAAAGGCCTGGTGTCTGTGCACTGACCTGAGTGTCAAGGCAATCAGATGATATTAAATAGTGTTAGGTGTGACTTTGGGACTATGGTTGTGTCATGGACACCTTCACTCTCAGGCAATATATGCTAAAGATTTTAGGATGAAGTATCATCATGTCTGCAGCTTCCTGTCAACCAGAGAAATTAGAGAGTGGGGGGATTGAGCTGGAGGGGGAGAGAGAGATGGAGCATTAGTGCAAATGTGGAAAAATATTAACAATGAATCTAGGTGAAGGACTACACATGTTTATTATTTTGTGAACCTATAAGAAACTTTCAATTTCTCTATAGATTTGAAAAAAATTTTTTTTCAGTCCTGTGCATGCTAGGCAAATGCTGTACAACCGAGCTACACACTCCAACCCCCTAATTTTTTTTTTCTTAAATGTTCAGGGTAAAAGTAGTGGCAGTGTTCCCATGGGAGTACCCATAAATTGCTATACTCACTATTATGAATGAATCTTAGCCAGAATTAAACCTGGAAATAAAACCATGGAGCCAGCAGGACATGGGAGAGAACCTGGATTGAGCTGGTTTCTGAGACATCTGTCCCCAACCAGAGTGAGATCCTCTAGTATGCACCCACCCTACCCTTCCTTCCTTCCTTCTCTCCTTTCTTTTTTCTTTTCTCTCCTCTTCTTTCCTTCATGCTGGGGATAGAACCCAGGGTCTTGCACATTCTAGGCAAGCACTCCCCCATTGAACTACATCCCCAGTTCTTTTTATTTTATTTTGAGACAGGGTTGCTGAGTCTGGTCTCAAACTTGCCATCATGCCTTAGCCTCCCAAGTAGATGGGACTGCAGGTGTGCACCACCACACCCAGCTAACATTCACCTTTCTTATTCTGCTCCCGGATCTGAACTCAAGCCTACACAATGTGATCCAAAGCGCCCTGGCCTTTTAGTCTCCAAGCTATGGCAGGGCTTTTGCTGCTTTTCTAAAACAGCAAGGTGACCTACAGTGGGAAAAGCTCCAGTGGGCTAAACTGCCTGAACGAAGCAGCCCCTCTGGGTTTAGAGGCACTGGAAAGGTCTGGGTCTCTAGCAGAGAAAGCTGGTTTCTTGGTGGGGAAAAGTTGAATGGCCTGGGAGAGCCTGCAGGAGCCCACAGTTCATCCACTTCTCAGTTGAATCTCCACGTGTGCTGGGCACTGAACTACAACTAGTTAGCATGAGAGTACAGCACACAAAAGCTACGATGCATTATTTGCTTGAGTCAAGCACTTTGCTGAGCATTTTATATGTACTGCCTTACCCTCACAGCCCTAGATGCTGCTGTCCTCTTCCTTCACAATAAGGAAACTGATCCTCAGAAGGAAGGGTTAACTTGCCCAGGGGCACATGACTAGTAACCACTGCCACTGGGGTTCCCCAGTTTTTCACTGCTAATCTCACCTCCCACTGATTTCCAGGCATCTGACACTCTGGTTCATTTCTAACAGGCCCTATTTCTCTAGCCTCAGGGACTTTTCCTGCTGTTCACTTCTTCCCTGCTCAGTTAAATTCTCCTCATTCTTCAGCTTGAAAAGAGATATCATTTCTCCAGAGAAGCCTTTCTGAAGGTAGCCCTCTCCTCTTGTCCTTATCATGCTATCATAAAATCACATGTTTAATCAGTTCCCCCACAACACTTTGGTTACATCCTTGATATTCTTGGTATTCTTGGTATCCTTGGTATTCTTGGTAGAGGCTTGATATTCTGACTCTAGTCTCAGGTTCTGCTGTTTTGGCCAACATCAGAAAAGGCAGGGAAGGAGGAAGGCAAGATGGGGAGAGGGAGTGGGAAGGCAGCAGCCAAGTTTCCCGCTGTCAGATTTAGTTTAACACTTCCACGGAGACATGTGGACACTGAAATCTAGGCAATTCACTTCTTTATAAGAGGTGTGGTGAAGAGACCCCTCAATGGTTAGCAGAATCATTCGATTAGCAACAGCTTCAATTTGTGAGATGAAACTCCCGAGGACTGTGTGTCGGGCTCTAAGGTTTGTCTGCCTGTGCCAGCCTACCAGCCTTCCTTCATCCACACATCCACTTGCTGATGACTATTAAATTGAGCTCTGCTCTAAGTCAGCTGCTGGGGAACAGGGTAGGCAAGGCAGCCCCTGACTTCGTGGGGCTCACGTTCCAATGGGAATGGCAGATAACAGCTAATAAATATTGGAAGTGCCAGGAGGACGTAAGTGGAATGAAGCAGGGGAAGAAGATGGCAAGCGATGAGTCCTGGGGTCAGAGCAGGCCCTTGTTTGACAGAAAGTTGGTTTAAGGGAAAAGCAAGCCACAAAAATACCTAAAAGGAGAGTATCCCAGGGCGGCATCACACATGCTGAGGAAAGTCTTTGGCAGCCTGAGCCTCTTCCTTCAGCACTTTTAAGAAACAGCCTAGTGTGTGAGTTGTTTAGGAAATGTGGACAAACCTAACCCATGTGTGTGCTGCTGGGCAGCCGGCATTTTGCCACAGCATTTCATATGAAGCCATCAATTGTGTTGTCCAGCCCTTGACACATGTCATCAGGGTTCTCATGTGTACCTCTGCTCCTTCCCAGGACCAGACAGCATTATTCTAGGGTATTATTCAGAATTTGGGGTCAGCTAATCTTAGGTGACTCAGATCACTGCTGTTCTTGGCCTCCACCCCAAATGTATACCCCTCAGGACATGTCTCCTGGTTCTCAACCCTGTACTAGTTTCAAAGTCTGTCCCAGTGACCTCATCTCCACCCTCCCCCACCAATTCCCTCCCACCCTCCCTCAGAGATTATCCTCTGGAGCCCACAAAAGGTAAACAAAACCATAGATCTCAGGCTTTTGTCCACCTTGAGGCTCCTCTGGAACCTTCCTTTCCTGCCTTCTCCAGGGAGGGCTGCTCATTTTCCCATACCCTGTGGGGACCCAGAGGGGAAGCAGCATTGTCCTAGTTCCCCTGATTCTTGGCTTGTCCCCTCTTTTATAAAAAGGTCCTTTGATCCTCATGCATTCCATCTCTTCTTCCCGTTTCACCTCATCAATGTGTCCTACTCAATCCTGCATCTCCCATAATAGTTACTGAGGGCCTACAGTGTCCCTGGTACCCCAAGTCTCACCATCAACTTATGCTAATGTCTGGTTGATGATTCTCTTAAAACCCTGCCTCACACATCTGGTGCTTCTTCATACAGGATGAGCTTCATCTGATCTGTACTTGAGCCACTGCAAACTTAAGACAGACACTGGAAAAGGAAATGGTGATGGTTAACAGGAAATACAGAGAAGGTAAAGCCAAGGTGGAGAAGTCCGGATTTTCTCTACCAACAGGGCTGGGAAATAAAACTCCACTTGTGGGTAGGCTTGACATATTTTGTGGGTGATTTCATTTGGTTTAAAAACATATTTGGTCTGGTTACTAAAATATTTTGTTCTTAAAAAGACACCATAACATATCTTACTAAAAATACAAAGAAAATAAAATACATCCAAACCTCACAAAATATCATTTAACTGCTATTTGAGGGATTATAACATCTCTTATATTTCACACTTTCACATTTTTATTTCATTTCAATCTCAAAGCAGTCTTGTCTTGGTTTCCCTGCATGATTTTTCAATGGCTCAGGCTTATTATTGAGAAATCTAGACATTGGTGTACTGGGTCAACTGAGGCTGATTTGACCAAAAGGTGCATCTTCAGCAGTGCTGGTATTGAGTGGGGTTCCAGAGAAATCAGTTCATTTTGAGTCCAGTCTCCAGAGAGCAGAATCCAGTCTTGGGTGGAAAGAGTTCCATCCCAGCAGGGAAAGTAGAATACCTTGGCATGTCAGGTCTGAGCCAGCACTCTAAGAACCGAACAAGCAGCAGCAGATAAGGAGAGACAACCATACCTGGTGTCAGCAAGAGGAGCTCCAGGTCTCACCAAATAAAAAGGATGAGACCCCTAATGTGCTGCCAGCCCTGAGAAACAGGAAGAACCTCAGGGCGGGACAGGTTTCATTGAATAATACACTAAAGCACAAACTACAAAGGATAGTATAAGATTGATGGAGCTAAACTACATAAAACTTAAGAACATCTGTTCATCAAAAGAATAATTAGGAAGTGAGAAGAAAAGCCACAAACCAGGAGAATATATTTGTAATACCTACAACCAACAGGGTATTAGTATCCAGAATATACAAAGAACTCCAAATCAACACTATAAAAAATGAACAAAGCATATGAAAATGCATTTCAGAAGAAAAAAACATGAATTGGCAAAAAATTAAGAAGACTGACAATATCAAAGGATGTGGAACATCCCATTTTGATGGAAGTATAAACTGGTACAACTACTTGGGAGAACTAAAATTGAAACTATAAATATCTAGTAATTTCATTCCTAAATATATGTCATAAGTTAGGATTTTTCAACCTGAGCACCACTACATCTTGAACCAGATAATTCTTTGTTATAGGGGATCTCTTCTGTGCATAATAGAATATTTTGCTGGTAGCATCCATGGCCTCTACTCACTAGATATCCACAGCAATGTCCTCTACCCCGGTCATGAAAACCAAAAATGTATGGAATGTTTAGTGAATGTCTCTGATATTGTTAAAAATTATCTCCTGATTGAGAACTACTGCCCTACACTTTTTTTAAAAAAAAAGAGAGATGGTGAGAGACAGAGAGAATCAATTTTATTTAGTTTTTCATGTGGCTTTCAGTGCTCCAACACTTCATTGTGTACATGGTGCTGGAGTTCATGCATGCCAGGCAAGCACCGGAACCACTGAGCCATAGGCTCCAGCCTCTGCCCTATACTATTATGCTCTAAATGAGTTCAATCAATGAGAATATTCAGAGCAACACTGTACAAAATTTCAAAAAGTATAAACACAGCATAAAGAAAGAAGGGGGAAGGGAGGGAGGGAGGAAGACTAATTTATGGTGAATAATTGCAATGAGATATTGTACAATTCTAAAAATAAGTGAACTTCTCCCAGCAATATAAATGACTCGTAAATATTGAGGGAACAAAGTTGTGCAACTTTTTTTGCATTTGGTGTGAATGTTTCTATAATGTTTAAAGCATGCGAATAATATCTTACCTGCAGAGACACACTTTGGGTGCTGTGGTAGCTTGCATTTCCCCAAAATGACTGGTCTCATTTCTCTTCTGGAACCTTTGCTCTCCCATTTGGGAGAATAGAATTAGGGTTCCATCCTCTACTACTGTGTGACACTGTGATTTCTGAGGCCAGATCACAAAAGGCAGTACAGCTTCCCCTGGTTTTCTCTGTTGGAATGCTCACCCTTGGAGCTATGCTGTGAGGAAGCCCAGGCCACATGTGGAGCCCCACGTGGAGAAGAATCAAGATCCCAGGGCCTCCATTCTACCAAAGTCCTATACAGATTTAATGCAATCCCCATCAAGACACCAATGTCATTCTTCACAGATATAGAAAAAGCAATTCTCAAGTTCATATGGAATAAGAGCAGACCCAGATTAGCCAAAATATTACTCAGCAAAAAGGAGGAAGCAGGGGGTATCTCAATTTCTGACCTGAAATTATACTATAGGGCTATAGTAACAAAATCAGGATGGTATTGGTACCAAAACAGGTCTGAAGACCAATGGAATAGAATAGAGGATCCTGAGGCGAACCCCCACACCTTTAACTATCTGATATTTGACAAAGGGGCAAAAGTATAGTGTGGAAGAAAGACAGCCTGTTCAACAAATGGTGTTGGACAAATTGGATAGCCAGATGTAGACAACTGAAGTTGGATCCTTATCTTTCACCCTGCCCAAAAATTAAATCAAAATGGTTCAAAGATCTGTATATTAAACCAGCAACTTTACAATTGCTTGGAAAAGAAGTAGGATCAACATTACATGACACAGGGGTCGGCATCATCTTTAACAAGACTCCCCTGGCGCAAGCAGTAAAGTCAAGAATAAATGAATGGGACGCAATTAAACTAAAAAGCTTTTGCACAGCTAAAGAATTAGTCAAGAATGTCAGGAGAGATCCTACAGAAAGGGAGGAAATCTTTGCCTGCTACACCTCGGACAGAGGGCTAATATCCAGAATATACAAAGAACTTTAAAAAATCATACACTAAAATCACAAATAATCCAATCAATAAATGGGCTATGGAACTAAAAAAAAAAACTTCTCAGCGGAAGAAGTCCAAAAACCCCATAAATATATGAGAAAATGCTCTACATCACTAGCAATAAGAGAAATGCAAACCAAAACTTCACTGAGATTTCACCTCACTCCTGTTAGAATGATAAAAATGAAGAATACAAACAATGACAGGTGCTAGAGGGGCTGTGGGAAAGGAGGAACACTGTCACACTGCTGGTGGGACTGCAAACTGGTTCAGCCACTCTAGAAAGCAGTGTGGAGACTCCTCAAAAAATTATGGCTGGAAACACCTTACAATCCAGCTATCCCACTCCTGGGTATCTTCCCAAAAGAGTTAGAATCAGCGTATTATAGAGATACGGCTTCATCAATGATTATAGCAGCTCAATTTACTATAGCTAGACTATGGAACCAACCCAGATGTCCCTCACTCAATGAGTGGATTCAAAAACTTTGGTACATATATACAATGGAATACTACTCAGCTA
>PVKS010005177.1:0-14613 GCA_004027875.1 Aplodontia rufa | reverse complement strand
AACCTCAACATGTATGAATTTTTACACAAACAGGGGGAACCTTGACTAGGATACCTGGAGACATAGGGAAGGGGGCAGGGAGAGGGGAGGGAATAGGAAGGATATCTAGGAGATTGGAGTGAGGGAGTATGGGGGAATCAACTCAGAGGTACCTCCATGAGAACTCCATTTAACACAGGGGTTTAACTGGGGGAAACACAGAACCATGGTTTCCCAAGGTGGGGGAACCATGGAATGGCATCAGCCTTGGCTAATTATATGAATATATATTTGTTCTTGATTGTTTGATATTGATTCTCCCTTAATTGTAAATCCATATTCAACAAAAGAAAAAAAAAGATTCCAGGGCCTCAACCCAGGACCAACAATCGGCCAGCAATGAGTCATCTTGGAAGAGGATCCAACAGCCCGCAGTTGAGCTGCCCCAGCTGTTGCTGGTTGAAGCAGGGATGAGTTTCCCCCACAGAATCTTGCATAAATGATAGATCTGTGAGAAGACAGGAGAAGATAAATTGTTTTTATTTTACAAGAGTAAGTCTCGGAGTGTTTTGTTAAACACCAATAGGTATCTGGAAGAGATGGTAAAAACTAGTTAGAAGTAAGGGAAATATAAAAGTTAGAATCCTGGTTACAGATGGGGAAGGGATGGAACATGATGGATTAGAGTGGGGGGGGGGGAGCTGCCTGCCACAGAATGTTCTGGCCTGGTAGCAGAGCCTGCTCTGATAGTTTAGCAGAGATAACCACTAACCTTTCCTGCAGCTCTACTGATGGTGAACAGTTATTTCAGCATTAAAGAGCTAAAGAAAAATCCCAAGTCCCAAAGGGGAAGAAAGTGTCCTGATGAAACAGAATTGCAGTGTACGGCCCAACCTGCCTGCGGCCCTTTCAGTGCAGGACCCAGCTTTCCTGAAGGCTTGATGGAGACTGAGGAGAGAATAGTCTTCTTAGGCAATACTCTTTTGGTTGTTTAATCAACACTTACAGTTATCTGTTGACATTTTGGAAACAAAACCGAGAACCCTTGAAAGGACAAAGTGAGCATTGTACGTCTGAGGCAATAGGAATATTCAGAGCTGGCTCTGACCAGTGGTGTGAACACTGGACACTTATTCTCCAGAGAGAAGGTCTTTGTGTGCAGACTCCACTCTAGGCAAGACTGCGGTGCTGGAAAACATTGATGCTGTTGCTCTCTGTATAGTCCTACTCCTGTTGGGAATTCCACGTTCTGTGGACCCAGTGTTGAGGGGAAATCTGAGGCCAGAAGATGAATTCTGCTCCACTCTGGTGATTCCCAAAAGGACCAGCCTGAGAGAGGTAGAGTTGGAACTGAGCAACAACCACTCCAGAAACTGGGGCCTATCATTAATCTCTGTTATTTGAATCAGCAGACAGCTGAAGGTGCCCTTTAAACTCCAACCTAATGGCCTTCTCCAAAGAGAGTGCAGATTAAAAAAGAAACCCTCAAAGGTAGTTTGCTTAGAAAGTACTTTGAAAACTTCAAATGAAAAGTATCATATTGTTATTTGTTATGGGCATATTGTTTTCTAAATCAGAAAGCCTCAAAGTCAAATCTTATGAGACAAAAACCCTAAGGAGTGAGATGGTAACAGGGAATGGTGGGGACTGTGGCACATGTGGGGGTAGGGGGGAGGAGCACCACTACTTAGCATCAACCCACTGCTGATTTATCCAGTCTTCTGATTGTGAAGAAGAGACAGAAATTAAGATAAATGAAAATCCACGATTCTTAAAAGGACATGCCGGCTAAAGCAAACATGTACATGAGCCATATCTGGGTAAAAAAGAATTGAAGTACCTCACAGGATAATAGAAGAGGATGAAATGAGAGAACAGAACCAATAATAACTAATTAGTGAACATGCATCAGAAAAACCTACAAACATAATACTAAATGTGTCAAGGTCTGGTGACATGTGTTTTCCAGATGGTTGCAAAAATATCTTCCATTTCACATACTAATTTTATGATATAACCATGACACACTTTCCATCAGCTAAAGGAGGTTACTTTTCCTCTTCTTGAACCTCAGCAGATTATGATTTCCTGAAGCAACACTATGGTAGGAATGACCCTGTGTGACCTCTGAATGTGGATCTAAAGCTGTCATGCACTTCTGCCTTGCTGTCTGGGATGCTCACTCCTGTAACCAGCTTCCATGCTGTGAGGGAGCCCAGGCAGCCTGTGCAGTGGCCCATGTTGAGAGGAATCAAAACACTCAGCCCACACAAGTCCTAGGGCTCCTAGGCAAAAGCTAGCTCTGACTTGTTAGCTATGTGAGCCACCTTGAGACTGAATCTTCCAACTCCTTGTTTGAGCAGCCCCAGCAGAAACCCTGGGGAGCAGAGACCAGCCAACCCTGCTCAGGCCTGCCAAACTGCAAATTCATAAGCAAAATAAATGAATGCTTTTGTCTTCTGTCACAAAACTTTTGGAGAGGTTTTTTATACACCGATAGATAATGGGAACATGATCAAAAATGCAAATTTTAGCCAGAAACACTCTGAAAGGGCAAAGATGTTGATCCATAAACAACTTCCTAGAGCACAAAAGCAAAATTTTTCAGGTTAAAAGGAGAAGGTATTTTCCTTTAGATTTCCCAAGCTGACACAGAGCCCACTGAGACAAATAACTGGGGAAATGGATGATCTAAGACCTAAATGGAATTTGAATTCAGAATCAGGCTGAGAAAGGAGTTGTAATCCTTCCATATCTGAGTGTAGTACCAGTTCAAAACTTTTCCAAGTGTGAAGACTGGGCATTTTTATTTATCATTCGGGCCAGGTTCCTCAAATTAGGATTCTCACATTGTCCCCTGCATCTGCTTACCTCAGAATAGGGCCCAGAGAGATGCATTTTTAACTACATTCCACGAAACATTTTATACCTATTTAGAAACCTGTACTTGACCCATCTACCATCTAACCCTCCCAGGCATTTTCTTGGGATTTATTCTTACAGAGATGCTCATGGTTTAACATTTAAGCAACCTGTGGTGTTGCCAGAGAAAGACAGTTCTTTGTTCCTCTGGAGGTAGAGGCCATACATCCTCAGGGCTAGAGGTCATGGGCCTGGCATTGGCTTGAAGAAGTGGGGGAAGGGACCTCCAAGATAGCTGGGAAAACTTAAACCGGAACAGTCAGGCATGGTTGTGGAGACTCTTCTTGCCGGCCCAGACTTTTATCATTCCCCCCTCACCCATCCTAAACCCACTCCTTGGCATTTGCCCTCTTTAAACCTTATCAAATCACAACTCAGGCCCAACCACCAGTGCTGAACCAGGATCTGCTTTCCCTTGGTACTGAAAGAATTCAGGTGACAAGGATTAAGCTAAAAGTTAGCAAATGTGAGTTCAGTAAAATGGAAGCTGAATGTGTTGCTAAGGTATTTTCTTTGGAAGCAAGAAAAGCCAAAAGCCTTAAAATGTCACCTGCAAGTTGTAACAATATATGTTATCCTATGTCCATAAAAATTACACATGTAAAAAAAAAATTACACATGTAAATATCTATGAATATATTTTTTAGGCAATTAGGAAGAAAAAAACATCAAACTGATCACTGTGGTTGGAAATTGAGGTAGGGTGAGAGCAGAGGGGAGTATGAGATTCTAATGAAATTTTACTTTCTAAAATAAACATCTCACTTGATTCTCAGAACTGCAATAATAGAAATAAATAATAATAATAATAAAATAAATTTCTCCAAGAAGCTTCTTTTCTCTTTTTTGGCAGTGACAATGTATTAAGAAAACGTAGTAAGAAATATATAATATTTTCATTGTAAAAAGTATCTTTATAGAGATATAATAATAACCTGTTTTAAGTGTATTCTTTGGCCAAGATTTTCCTTTCCTTTTTTTTTTTTTTTTGTATCAGGAATTGAACCCAGGGGCACTTTTACCACTGAGCCACATCCCCAGCCCTTTTTATTTTTTATTTCAAGACAGGGTCTCACTCAGTTTCTTGGGGCCTAAGTTGTTGAGGCTGGCTTTAAACTTGGGATCCTCCTGCCTCAGCATCCAGAGCTGCTGGGATTACTGGTGTGCACCATCACACCCAGATTCTTTTACAAGTTTATCCGTACAAACGCCACTGCAATCAGAATACAGAACATTTATATCACCCCATAAAGAATTCTTGTCCCCACACCCCTGCCCCAAGCAACCGTTAATCTGCTTTTTGACACTACAGATCATTTTTTCCTGTTCTAGATTTTATGTAAACTGGAATAATCCATTATGTTCGCTCATTTACAGCTGCTTTTACTCAGAACATTTTTGAGACTCACTCAAGTTATTATGGTGTCAATAGTTTGTTCTCTTTGTTTATGAGTAGTATTCTATTGTACAAATACATAAAAATGAGGCTATTCAGTCATTAGTTGAAAGACATTTGCGTTCTTTTCAGCTTGCGGCCTTCAGGCATGGAAAGTTGTTATGAATGTTTGTGTTCAAGTCTTTGCGTGGAAATACATTTTCATTTCTCTTGGGGAAGTATCTAGGACAGGAATTCCTGGACCCTAAAGGAAATGTGTGTTTAATTTTATTTAAAAAAAAAAAAACAAATGCTTCCAATTTTTGCAGTAATTCTTCTCAGGATTTATGCTAAATAAATAATCATGGATGTATGTAATAATGACTTAGCTACCAGGATCTTCACCATAGCATTGTTTATACATTTGCTACAATTCAATATTATGGAGTGACACAGGACAATTTAAATGAATATTTCACGAATTAAAATGACACAAACCCCCAATAAAGCACAAATCAGGAAAAGGCTGTCGATGGATGGAAATTTTAATAAATACCTTGGAAACAGGGTTGGAGGAATGTTGGTAAATATAGCAGGGGGAATGGGCTGTAGCCAACAAAAGCTCAAAGACCACCCAAGAAGCTGAGAGACACTTCAGCCTGGAAATAAAAAGGATCCCAGCAAGTAGGAATGGAAAAGGGGGCTGAGCCCATTGAGGTCCAGGTAGCTGAAGTCAGCAGCAGCCACCCTCGACTGACTTCTACCACTGTAGTCAGTGCCTGCTGACATCACTGCTTATCCAGTTTACACAAGTGCCAATCACTTTCCCCGGGCAGAACAGTGGAAGGCTTATCTCTGAAGAAATCATATAGTCTTTAAGGAGAATTAGGGCAGCCAATAAAAGGTTGGGAAGTCCAGAGCAGAGCCCTCTGCATTCCTACCTTTAGAGACTACTATGCTTTGGGTATGGCTTGAGTGGGTCTACTAAGGGTTCATGCATTGGGAGCTTGGTCCTTGGTATGACAGTGTGAAAGGTGGTAGAACTTTGAAGAGATGGAACCTAGTGGGTGATAACCAGGGACACTGTCCTGGAAGGGCTTCACATAGTTCTTGTGGGATCCCAGTGAGTTTCTGCAAGAGTGAGTTATTATAAGACAGGAGGCCTGACTCCTGAATCACACTCTAACTTCCTATTTCATCGTGTGATTGTTCCCTCTATCACACATTCCCACCACCATGCCATGATCTGATGAAACTGTAGGTCCCTTGCCAGAGTTGGCACCATGCTGTTTGGTAGCCTCTAAATCCCATAAGCTAAGTAAACCTTTTTTCTTTACATACTACCCAGTTTAAAGGATTTTTTTTATTTTTTTATTATGTAGCAACAGAGAATGAATTAATTCAGAGACCCTTAACAACAACAACAAAAATCAATCAATCAATCAATCAATCAATCCAAACTGGCTGCTTGACAGCACTGAAGTTCCTGTCAGTCAACTTTCCATAGGGAGAAGCCAGACAGTGGGCAATATTGGCCTGTTCTTAAAATTACCTATCAGCCTCCTTATTGACTTAATCTTAAATAGAAACAAAAAGCCAAGAGTAAAAAGACATAAGAGAAAAGTATGCAATGGGAAAAAGAGAAACCAACAGCAAAGATGATTCTAGATAAAATAGAGATAATTAGTGGAACAGAAAAGTGATTAAACAAACAAAAATTTCTAAAGACCACAGAGACAACTAGGAAAATATATATCACAGCAATAAAACAAGAAAAGGGTTCTATGAAAAAGAAACAATCAGAGGACAAGAAAAGCTCTTTGAAATAGAAAATGTTTGTCAAAATAATAACTAATAATAGCTGGTTAGATGATTATGCTGAAGAGCTTTCCTAAGAATAGATTTTAAGGGCTAGAGTGGTGGCTCAGTGGTTATGGTGCTTGCCTGGCATGCATAAGGACCCCGGCTCAAACCCCAGCACCACATACACACCGAAGTGTCAGAGCAATGAAAATTAGATGATAAACTGAATAAAATTGATTCTTTCTCTTTCTCTCATTGTCTTTCTCTTTCTCACTTAAAAAAAGAATAGTTTTTTTTTTTTGAGGGATAGAGAGAGAGGAAGAGCGAGAAAGAGAGACATACAGAATCAATTTTATTTAATTTTTCAACTGGTTTTCATTGCTCCGACACTTAGTTGTGTATGTGGTGCTGGGTTTGAACCCAGGTCCTTGTGCATGCCAGGCAAGCGCCATAACCGCTGAGCTACCACTCCAGCCCCAAGAGTAGATTTTTTAAAGAAATACAAAATATGGCAGAAAAGATGAAAAATATAAAGGGGTAATACAGAGAGTTGGGATCTAGGTGATAGGAATTCCAAAAAATTAAAAGAAAGGAAATTATAAGAGCAAAATAGGAATTATATGAGAAAGATAATTTTCTAAAGTGAAAAAGAGGATGTACTTTTGGCTGATAAGGCCCAATGAGTGCTGAGCACAATAATGAAAAAATTCCACACTTAGAGACATCACTCAAAATTTTCAGAACACCAAGAATAAAGAGTAGATGCAAAAAGACTCTAGAGAAAGAAAGATCAATTTTATTTCAATGAATAGAATGTTTGGCTTAGAATTTTATATCCACCCACTATCAGCCTCCTTATTGCCTCAGTCTTAAATAGATTCACTTAATCAAGTGAAAATTTGAATAAAGACATTTTCAATGATAAAAGTACTCTAAATTTTACCTCATGTATTGGTTTTCCTAGGGAGTTACCAAAGGGCATACTCCAACAAGATGAAGGTGTAAATTAACAAAGGAGAAGTTGCTGGGATCTTGAAAAGAGTGACTCTAATCTTTGAAATCACTGAAGGGAGACAACAGTGAAGTAAAAGTGTGGCCAATCTAGAAAAAACAAGAGTAGGAGGATTGGGACCTGCAGAGAGCTACAAAGAAAGGTTTCCGAAACAAGAAAGTTTTCCAAAATGAAACAGCTTTGGTTTGGGAGGAGAGGTAAAAAGGAAAGGAGTATACTCAATAGAGAAATAGCATAAATGAAAATAAAAATAAAAAAAATAAAAAATTAAAAAATTAAAAAAAAATAGCATAAATGGAAGCTCAGAAAATAGAGTAAGAGGATAAGATAAAGGATATTGATGGAATGCTTTTAAAAAATGAAAAGAAAATAGGGCTGGGGGGCTGGATCGGTGGCTCAGCAGTTTCGGTGCTTGCTTAGCAAGCACGAGGACCCGGGTTCAAACCCCAGTACCACGTACGCAACTAAGTATTGGAGCAACAAAGGCCATGTGAAAAACTAAATAAAGTTGTTTCTGTCTTTCTCTGTCTCTCTCACTGTCCCTCTCTCTTTATAAAAAAAAGAAAAAAAGAAAATAGGGCTGGGAGCGTAATAGTGGTAGAGTGCTTGCCTAAGCATGTGTGAGGTCCTCATTTCAATCTCCAGCACACAAAAAAGAAAAAAGAACATAATGTATTCCAGAAACATTCTCGAATAGAAAGAAACATTGGTCTCATAAAGAGACAGAATCCTAATTCACTACTTTGATCAGCTGTGAATTATTTTTACATAGCCAAAATAAAATAAGCACTATTTTCTGGCCTTCAGTTCTTAGAATCAACTCATGTCAGTGAGCTTTCCATTGCTGTGACAAATACCTGGGATAAGCCAACCTAAAAGGAGGGATGCTTTATTTGGGCTCCCGGTTTCAGACCCTGGTCACTTGCCCCATCACTTGGGCCTATGAAGGCACAGCACATCCTGCCAGACAAGGGCAGGGCAGAGGAAGCTGCTCACCCCATGGCAGCCAGGAAGCAAAGAGAAAGAGAAAGGGCCCTGGGCACCAAAACCCCTTTCAAAGGCTCACCCTCAATAACCTAACTTCCTCTTACTAGGCCTCACCTCCTAAAGGTTGCACCTCCCAACAGAGCTACAGGCAGGGACCAAGCCTTTAACAGATGGGGCTTTGAGGAGCACTCAAGATCCGAACCATAACACAACCTTAGACAAACATGATCAACTCAGCAGTGGTTTCAGAACAAAAATGTAAAAGTATAGAAAAGGTAGCAGAAGTTGGGAAGTGGAACAGAGAAGAGAGGTGGAGGGAAAGGTGTGAGTTCTTCTCTTACAAAGTGAGGAGTGGGGAGATGCTATCTATAGTTGATAGACAGGAAGTGGGGTTTAACTGTGTTCTCTGATGTTACTGAGACCAGGGAAAGATCTGAACACGGGGATTTACTATATTTAGAAGAGTGTGGGGAGGAGGTGGGATAGAAGTGATCTAACTTCTCTATCACAGTGGGAGACAATAGAAAGCACTAAAGTTGCTGAATTAATAAATACTATCTTATTTAGAAACATGGTGGGAACCACCAAATGAACTCAAAACAAATGCTTGAAATTTGCTTCAGTTGAAAAGGAATATGGATGGTGAAGCCCCGGGCAGGGTTACTCTTGTTTTTCATTATAATGTCTTTGGTACTATTTGATTTTAAACCAGTTGCATATGTTACTAATTCAAATCTTTAATGAGGAACTCAAACATTTCTGAGATAAGCAGTTTATAAGACTGTGTAGAATATATGCAAAAAGTTAGAGGGATATAGATCAAACTGGCATTATAATTTATCATCCAAGTCTTTGGATAACAATGTTTTATCTTCTTTTTTTGTTGTTGTTTTTAAAGAAAGAGGGACAGAGAGAGAGAGAGAGAGAGAGAGAGAGGAAGTAAAAAGAAATTTTTATTTAGTTTTTCATGTGACTTTCATTCCCACAACACTTTGTTGTGTATGTGGTGCTGGGGCTCAAACCCACGTGCTTGCGCATGCCAGGAGGCACCGTAACCACTGAGCCACCTCTCCAGCCCCTGTTTTATCTTATGTTTTATAAACATATACATTTTTCACAATAATTATTTACTTCAAAAATAACTTTTGGGGGCTGGAGCAGTGGCTCAGCTGTTGGAGTGTTTGCCTGGCATGTGTGAAGACCTGGGTTCGAACCCCAGCACCTCATACACAACTAAGTGTCAGAGCAATGCAGGCCAGATGAAAAAATAAATAAAATTGATTCTCTCTTTCTCTCCCTCTCACTCTCTCCTTAAAAAAATATTTTGAAGATTACCCCTTAAGTTTCTTCTTATGCAAGAAAATTATTTCCTAGGTGGACATTTAAGATGGTTACACCTGAGTTGAGACACCCACTCCTCCCCACTCCCATCTACCTCAGACAGGTAATTGACCCAGGTCAACCCAGTTGGAGATCACCAACCCTAGGATTCCTGCATGGCTTCAGAAATAGTTAAGAAAACCTCACCTACCTATGCAAGATTAGCCTTCTCGAGGCTATCACCAGCAGTCAACATTGATCCCCTGCAAGTTCCAGAACCCGGTAAAACTGCTGGCCAGCTGAGTTCTCCCTTGGGCCTAGACAGGACTGGCTAGAGAGTTACTCAGCACTATCCAAGTACAAAGGTTTCTGGTCATTTAAAACAACAAAATTTGGAGTGGACATCCACTACAATGTAGTCCTGATTAGGATAACAATACATAGGATACAGCAGAACTGCAATTCTTTTATGATCATTTAGTTCATCTGTTTGTTTTGTAGATAAGAAACTGAGTTCCATAGAAGTGAAATCACATGCAAAGGTCAAAACACAACTGGGATTCTCAGTTCATTGTCTTTTGTCAATGCCAGAATATTAAAGTGCAGTTAATTAGGGTGTCTCAGGTTCTTTGGGCTATAGGAAACAGGATCCCAATTTTAAGCAAAGGGAAGAAATTATCAGAAAGATACTGGAATCCAAGGTAGGAAGTATGGCTTTTGAGGGACCGAAGCATTGTGGAGAAAGCCCACAGATGCTTACATGGGTTCTCCCTTTGCTTCTCTGCAGCTGATAGACAACCACAGCTTCAGGATCCACCCAAAGGCATGGAACATTCCTATAAAATGGAGGGTGTGTAGATTCAGGGTCCAGGCTAGGGAGAGGGTAACTCTATAGCAGGGAGAAAGAAAGGGAGGAATACAGTGAAATTCCAACATGGGTCAAATGCCTTCTGGGTTATTAATCATGCTGGACACATTATTAATCCCACCCACATTTTTCAAGGGAAGGAGCTGAGGCTTGGGGCTGTTAAGCGCAGAGCTGCAAGTGGCAGAGACAGAGATGTATGCTAACACCGAATCTCCTTCTGTTCAGTTGAAGATGCCTTTCCTTTGTACTTCTCCTCCACTATGTGAAAGGATACTCTAAGCTTCGGGGCCCTGAAACAAATCCCACCTATCTCCCATGTGTCATTCTTTAGAAAGAGCAGCTGTAAAGTGGTGTTCGATGTCTGCTGCTCAAAGCTATTTGGTCCATGGACATCTTTCCACATGAAATCCTGGCTCTCTGAGTCCTTAAGTCAACATTGAGAAGTGACTTACCCACTCCCTGACTCAGTGGCTCCATGCATTTCCTGTCATTTGATCTCCACTCAGGATTATGTACAGCAAGTTTGTACTGGCTCCAAAGAACCAGTTGTAGTTTTTACAATTTTGCAAGCTGACTGGCCTTGTTATCTTGAAATTCGTCATTTTGGGAGAATTTTATAACATGAAAATCGACAAATGCCACTAATCAGGGTTCTCATAGACACTTAACCTGTCATTGAGCATTCAGCAGCATATCACTGTCTCCCATCTGCCTACTTCCTGTCTGGGAGACTTTTGAAAATGTTCACATGCAAATTCACCCTTCATTTCCAGTAATAAATGTCTTTGGGCTGTGGCAGGAAGATTGAAAGTTGGAGGCCAGCCTGGGCAATTTAGGGAGACCCTGTCTCAAAATAAAATTAAAAAGTGGTTGAAGAGGTAGCTCAGGGGTAGAGCACTTGTCTGGCATGCGCAAAAGAGGACCCAAGTTCTAACCCCAGTACCACATACACAACTAAGTGTTGGAAAAACAAAAACCAGATGACAAAGTGAGTAACATTGACTCTAAATAATAAAAAGGGCTTGGGATATTGCTGAGTAGCAGTAGAGTGCTTACCCACCATGCACAAGCCCCTGGGTTCAATCCTCTGTCCTAGGGGTGGGGAGAGCTTTGCAAACTTGAATGCTTCCTATCAGTTTTGGTGGTAATTCAAAGCCAAAATGCATTCTTTGTGTAGCTCAACTCCCCACTTAGTACAATGCTTAAACTCCTTTCTTTTTTTGAGCTCACTGCCATCCCTTTTCCTCAGGCTCTTATCTCACTGGAGCCTTTTGCTGAGACCTCCTATCTAATTTCCCTACCTCCAGCCTCCCTTCCCCCAGTCCACCCTACATATCTCTACCAGGTCAATCTTTTGCACACCCTGCATCTGGTCACGTCTCCACTAGAGGCCAAAAACACATGGATGCCAACCAGTTCAAACTCCTGACCTGGAATCCAGACCTCCCAACTGCCTTTCTACTCATGTAGCTTTGGGGCCCTGAAACAAACGATGAACTTGGACTGGACTTTTCCCTGGGTCTCTGTGCATGTGCAGTTACTTCTCTTTAGAACCCCTCTTCCACCTCATCTCCTCTGAGCCCAGTTTAAGTGGCATTTCATTCATGATGCTGTCTGTCTCTGATCTCTCTTGCCCAGCCACAGGTAATCCCAGTTACCCTTGGACCTCTTAAAATGCTTTGGTTGTGGCTCTCCCATGTACTTCACGCTCATGATTTCTCCAGGCAGCTGAACACAATTATCTTCTACACTATTGCCAGTCAGCATGCTTCAGATCAGCAGCACCCAGTGGCTGGGTAGCGAAGGACATTTTTGACTCCCCATTCCAGGCTAAATGAATCAGAATTCCAGCGTGGGCAAGTGGGTGTTCTCTGGGTGATATTAACAAATGCAGGTCTACACTATATCATGCCATGGACTTTTTCTACTTCATGTCCTTTTTTGTTGTTGTTGTTGTTAAAGAGAGAGGGACAGTGAAAGAGAAAGAGAGAGAGAAAATCAACTTTATTTAGTTTTTCATGTGACTCTCTTTCTCTGAGACTTTGTTGTGTACCTGGTGCTGCTGGGGTTTGAACTCGCATACTCACGCATGCCAGGCAAGTGCCATAACCACTGATCCACTGCTCCAACCTCTGTCCTTCATTACTTTGTACCAGGGATTGAACCTGGGAGTGCTTCATTAAGAACCACATCCCCAACTCATTTAAAAAAAATTTTTTTTATTTTTTTAAAAAGAGAGGGACAGTGAGAGAAAGAAATAGTTAATTTTATTTAGTTTTTCATGTAGCTTTTGTTGCTCCAACACTTCGTTGTGTATGTGGTGCTGGGGTTCAAACCCGCGTCCTCACACATGCCAGGCAAGCGCCTTAACCACCAAGCCACTGCTCCAGCACCCCCCAGCCCATTTTTAATGTTTTATTTTGAGACAGGGCCTCATTAAGCTGCATAAGGTCTTACTAAGTTGCTGAGACTGGCTTTGAACTTGAAGTCCTCCTGTCTCAGCCTCCTGAGCCACTGGGATTAAAGGCATGTGCCACTGTACCTGGCTAAGAAAGATTCTGGCAATTTTTAAAACAAAAATTTTTCTTCATGTCCTTTTCATCTGGTTTTTGTTTTTCCTCCACTTAGTTGTGTATGTGGTGCTGGGGATCAAATCCAGGTCCTTGCACATGCCAGGCAAGTGCTCTAATGCTGAGCCACCACTCCAGCCCTCTCCATGCTTTTTTTATAGCTGCTCCTCACAGCTGTCTTAATACTTCCCCTGTGCATTCAGATTCTAGCAATCTTACCTTCTGGAAGAACTGCCCAGCCAAGCAATACCCACTTTAAATCATGCTCTTTCTCTGTATTGCACAGGCCCTGGAATATTCCCGTGTCCCAGGCCCTGCAGCTCCATTCTGCATTTGGCTTGATCCACTGCTATTTCTCCATGAACAGGTGTGAATTACAGTCACAAAACATTTGCAGCAAAGGCCATCTGCTAGGTTAGATAATTCTGTTATCAAGAAAGCTTTGCGTGCAACAAACCACTCTGGCCAGCCTAGGGCAAAGGTCAGAGCTCCACACTGACTAAAGTCACACTTTTCTAAAAGGCCTCTTTATACCCTATGCCCACTGAGGGAGCTCTCTCCCTTTAATCAGGTGTGACTACTCCAAGGCCCAAGTCCTGGAGAGCTAGGACAGATTTTGGGGGGTAACTTCCTACTGGATATAATTTTAAAGTTACAGATAAATTACAAGAATAGTATAAGGAATTCCCATGTACCCTTTACCCACATGAATGTATAGCTTATATTTTGCTCTATTTTTTATGACCTTATCATTCAGTGTACTTTTCCTTGACCATTTAAAAGCAAGTTGGGAACATTTACCCTTTACCCTAAATATTGCTGAGATCAAAGACATTCTCTTACGTAAGCACAATACAATTATCAATTTTAAGACTTTTAATATTGATACAATACTATTACCTAAACCACAGTACAAATTAAAATTATATCAATTGTCCCAATAATTTATATCTATTATTTTTTCCCAGCCAAGGATCAAAATTCAATCATTTATTGTGTTTTGCTGTCATTCTCTAATCTCCCTTAAACTGGAATGTTTCCTCAACCTTTCTTAACTTTTTGGATCTTGACATTTTTGAAGTGTACCTTCCAGTTTAGTAGGCTGACTTGAATTTGAGTTTATCTCGTGTTACACAATTCTGTTCAGATATATTTCTTTTGACAGGTAAAAATCGCAGAGTTGATGCTGTATCATTCTTAGTTTATCTTATCAGGGAGCCCATTACTATCCCATTGGACTGTCCTAGCTTGGATCTCTGTAATGTGCTCAACAGCTTCTTTGTGAAGGCTGCCATCTGCTGGCCATTTTCTTTTTTTTAATTTTTCTTATTTTTTTATTAAGAAATTTAGTTATTGTACAATCAAAAATGCATCCAAAGTATATATGATATGTATATATTCTTAAATTAGATTTACCCCCTAGATCCCACCCTATTCTCCCACTCCACTCTCCCCTTGCCCCTTCCCCGCTCCTTCCTGATACATATCTATGAATGCCCTAGGTTGTGTGTCACTACACCTTTGCTGGGTTTAATGCATGAGGTTGATCACCTTTCACACAGGCCTGGGTCTAGCTCCAGCCTCCACAGATGAGTGAAGGCATTTGACCCTTGACTCTCTGGGTTTGGCTAACTTCACTCAACATGATTTCTTCCATTGCCATCCATTTACCTTCAAAGACTGCAATATTATTGTTTCTAATTGCTAAGTAGAACCCCATGGTATGTGTGTGTGTGTGTATATATATATATATATATATATATATATCACAGTTTTG
>PVKS010005176.1:0-87087 GCA_004027875.1 Aplodontia rufa | reverse complement strand
TAGAGATACAATTGAGGGGGAAACATTATCAAACCAACAGTAATAAATGTATATATACTTACCATTATTCTTAAATGCAATAAAATCCTTTGCAATAGAAATAGAAATATCCAGGAAGTGAAGAGAATTTTAATTTTTCCCCAAAGCAGAATTTGTGTCCTTACAAATATCCTTCTTTAGACCACAGCAATGGAGAGGGCTGGAGTGAAATTTTTGTCCTTATCTTGGATTGGAATGTTACGGGAGGCGGTCCCGGGTCTTTTTCTGAGTAGGTAGGGTCTAGGCTGGGATTCTAAGCTCCTAGAGGAAGCCCTGCAGGTAAGCATGTTCTGCTAATTGCTTTATCAGATTTAGTCGAGGTTCAATCAGTCTCTCTTCGGCTGTGTTTTTCCCATCTAATTCATCTCCTGTGACTTAGCATCACTTTGAGAGAAGGGGCTGAAGATGGGTTTGCGTCTAGCCTGCTTTTCAAGGTAGGCACTTCCCATTGTTCTGCCTTTGAATGCCCCATTTATGTTTGATTGTGGTTTGTATGAAGACGCTGTCATTTTTAGAGCCCCTTCCTCACTTTCCAATCCCGAGTAGCCCACACCGAGTGGCGCTTCTGGTCACTGCGACCCAGGGCATCCATATGGGATTATTTAATAGCCACCAGCCACTTTCACCGCATCGACCAGGGGCCATTTGTCTGTAACAGTCTAGGATGTTATGCAGCACTTAAGTAATTTTTAGCATTTTTTCCTCAATTACCGAAGTCTGTGCTCAGATGAGCTCAAAGGAAAACATGAAAGCGCTACAGTTCCATCCCCGAGAGAGAATCACTTTGGATCGTAGTGAACATCTTTGAAGTCTGTTTTATAATGCCCTTTTTATGAAAACCGAAATTGGATCTTACGGTGCATTTTCTTTTGTAATGAGCTTCTTTACTGAACAGTGTGTCCCAAATGTTCTCCTATAGTGTTAATTTTTTCTGCAATTGTTATTAATGGCTGTGCTTTATTCCACCATATGAATGTGGCATAATGTATTTAATGAAAGACTTCATCATTTGAAGCTGTTCATTGGTCACCCACCATGTGGCAGTTACTGTGAGACTCACAAGACAGACACAGCTTTAACCTCATGGGTCTTGTGGAGCAGTGACCAAGAGAGAAAGGGTGCACAGTGGGGTTGGGCATGGGTCAGGGCTCTTTTAGGGTGACCTGGTGTTGGAGGAAGAAGAGCCCTCTCCCAGGCCAGGGTTGGAGGGGTGTCAGGAAGGGCTCCATGGGAAGCGATGCTTTCACAGGTCTTCAGGACAGGGTGAGATGAGTCCAGCAGAGCTGCAGGGCAGAGGTGGTGGGGAAAGATGTAAGGCCGAGAGGTAAGGTGGACTCAGGCAGCCATCGACCAGTGTGCTGAAGGGCCTGGACTTCCCCCAAGGGTCTGGAGGAGGGCAGAATGAATGGTGTGTCAGGGGAAGGGAAGAATTTTAACACCTGGGAGAAACCACTGAGTCTGAAGGAGGAAGAATGGCTGGAGGGAGGATGGGCATCTGCTCCAGTCATCTGGGTGAGCTGGAATGGTGGAGTGGATCCGTGTTGAGGTGGAGACAGAGACGGGTGACAGGAAGCAGAAGGCCATGAGTGGACGAGCTGGCTTTTGTTCAGTTTTGGTCAACTTGATGTATAGGGTGCCGTTGGGTGGGGAGCGGCCTAGAGAGGGGGTGAGAACAAGCAAAAATGTAGATGCCACAGTTTCTGTTCTCGTCCCACAAAAACGGGGATTTCTGTCCAAACTGTAGTGAGCGCCAATGTGTCCGTGGGTCCTTTCTGCTGTCTCCTATCCCCTCTTCCCCAGTGGCCACTGGCTTCTCTCCAAACACACAGAGGACTTGGAAATTGCCTCAAACACACTGAGAATTTGGAAATTGCCCTCCAGGGGGCGCCCTTCACCGCTCAGCCAAGACCACCTGGAGCCTTGCTCCCCACCTTGAGGCACGGGAAACCTGCTTCTGGAGCCCTTGAGTGCCTGGTCCAGTCCAGTGCTCCAGGTCTCCCTGACTGCTTGGTTTGGCTCAGCCCCAAACCTCTTGACCCCTGACCTGCTCCAACAGCTTGTGGCACTTGCTGGGATATCTGTTTACTTGTTTATCTTTCTGTCTCTTTCCCAGAATGTTAGATCGTGCAGTGACTGATTTGTGATTGGTCTCAGTTGGGATAGGCGAGGTGAAAGAACAACCAAGGGAAACTGCAGAGCCTCTGTCCAAGCCTCTAAATTTCCATAGCCAACAGCCAATTACTTTTGCTTATGTAACTATGTATTTTAAGTTTTCTCTCTTCTACCCTTTTATCTCTTTAGTTTAAACTGGGGGTGGGGGGAAGTTGATTTAACATTCCTCTGGCTTTTTATGGTCATTTTTTCATGTTCCTGTCTTAGTTCTAAATTTGTCTTTCTGTTAGGAAAAGTCCTTAAGGTTGTTGGTTTTTGTTTGAACTCTCTCCAGTGAATCTTCTTACAAATTAAAAGTCGCATTCTAACGGTAATCCTATTGGAACTTTAACATCGGATGGCTTTGTAATTGATTTTCCTAGATGTCACCTGCTCTTTATCTTACATAGCAGTCTGCTTTCTTAGAAGCAGAGCAGATGTGCTTCCAATTATCTTTCCCATAAACAGCAGCCAAAACCCCTTCTCCCGTCGGGCCGTCACCCCTCTGCCTTGTCTGCTGAGCCAAATCTCAGGCTGGTTTTGAAGATCATGCAAAGCCCGACTCTTCTTTGTTCTGAACCATTGCCACACTGGGAGCTGACGCCCCTCACCCTGGCCCTGTGTCAGCAGCTCTTTGAGCCACTCCAGAACTGTGCTTGCGTGGCCTCGCCACGTTGTTGCTTTGCCAGCTCAGACCTGGCCTCCTGGACTCCCTGTTGAAGGACGAGCTTTTTAAAAGTCTAGATTTTTCTCCTTGTTTCACTGTGCTGCTCGGGACTCTCACAAATAAATTTGCTAGTTCATTTTGCTTCAGTGAGTCTTCATTTATAAATCTGTAATGAAGATCTATAATGACTAACATTCCACCTTTTCCTAGTCAGTCCCTCATTGCAACTTTTGAGACCTAATCCATGTTTCTCAAGGTTCCTTCTAACAGTCCTGTTGTGTAACGAATCTGTTAGAGTGTGTCCCAGAGCAGATCCATCCATTCATTCATTCCACAGGTATTTACTGAGGGCCTCCCGCAGCTCAGGCACCATGCTGGTTGCTGGGCTCCATGGTGAGGAACCAATGTGGCTCCTCCTCCAGGAAGCCCCTTGTCTCCTCTCGGCCATCACCACCAAACACAAATGTCACAAAAGCAGTGAGCAGGGTACAGGCATACAGAATACGAAAGCACCCTGCGTGGGCCACCAGGGAAGGACTGTCTGCTTAACATTTAAGCTGAGAATTAAGACTTACCTGGGAATCCAGGTGTGTAAACAGGTAGGAGCAGGAACTTCCAGGCAGTGTGAACATGGGAACTGCATGGAAACTCCTGGGGCCTGCTGCTAGGATGAGGCTTAGACTGCTCAGCTGGGGTCAGAGTACACAGGACTTTTCCAGGGAAGGAAGCCAAATTTCATTCCAAGGACAATTGGAAGCATGGTAACCTTTATATTTTAAGAAAGTTATTCTTATTGCTCTTTGGAGAATTGGTTGTAGGGGTAAGCGGGAAGAGGAATGTTGTCAGAGGAAATGATTATGCTAGGGGGAAATAATTTGTGACTTTGGTTAGGATGGTGGCCGCAGGGATGAAGCAGTGTTTGAGTTAATGACACGTTTTAGATCTAGAATCTGTAAGATCCACTGATGCATTGGTTGGGCATGGGGGTTAGGAGTGGAAACAGTCAGGATGACTCCCAGATTTTCACTAAAGCCATTTGCTGAGATAGCAAATCTTGAGTTGACTTTGAAATGTCTGTACACGTAATTTCTTCCACGTGAATTGTCTTACATTATCAGCAAAATCGCCAGCATCACTTTCTTTCACATTTTCCCTTATTAATATTGTATAAATTTCTAACATCTAGATAGTGTTTGACAATATACAGAGTGATTTCATTGTCTTGCAATTTAAAATCTTCTAGAAATAGTTTCTTTTGTTCTTAATATCTGATCTCCATGATGCACGTTCCTCAAGGGTGTCTTCTTTTCATTTACATAATAAATATTCCGCAGGCATATTTATATTTTGGTTCAAATTTGAAATTTGAAGGAATAATCAACTAGCTAAATTCTTATTTTTTTGCATTAATCTCTCAATCTGTAGCAGGTCTCTTTTGTAATTTTATTTATTTTTCATTTTGATCCTTTAATCTTTCATCCTTTCCTAAACTTTATCTTTATTATAATCAGTTGTTTTAAATCCCTTGGCTACTGACCTTGCTTCCCTGTGATTGAGATTAAGTTTTTCTCTGGAGCTATTGAATTTTCTTTTCCACATTTCCCAATGCCATCAGCTGAGGTCTGTACAACTTGAAATCAACATTCCCTGTAAGACACATTGTTGCATTTATCATTCTCTCTGCCCTTTTTTGTTAACATCATCAAATAGTTTTTTCATCTCCTGCTCTTCAACGAAGACTGCAAATCTGAATGTATTTTCTCATTACCTCTCAGTTCAGACTACATGTCATCCTCCTATTACAGTTTCTTAATCTATAGCCAGTTCAGAAGCAGTACTATGGTATTTATTGCTAAGATTACAACATTCCACAAAGCTCCATTCCATTTGCTCTTCGTGTTTCGCAGTTCAAAGGTGTGCTTGAACCTGAGTGTTGACGTTCATTTTTCAATCTTCTTGTTTCTGTCACAATAACCAATTTGTTTTCTGCAAGGGAATTCATTATGGAAAAACTGACTAGTCAAAGATATTGAAGGGCTATGTTACTGAAAAGAGAAATCTTACCCTAGGGTGTCTACAATAATCTCTTTTAGGGTTATAACATTGTGTAAGAGCAGAACAAAGCTGAGCGGTTCCTAGCAGTGGAGATGGAGTTTAGGTCTCTTTTTTTTCTTTCTTTCTTTTTCTTTTTCTTTTTCTTTTTTAAGAGAGAGAGAAGGACGGTGAAAGAGACAGAGATTCAATTTTATTTAGTTTATCATGTGACTTTCGTTGCTCTGATACGCTGTTTTGTATGTGGTGCTGGGGTTTGAACCCACATCCTCGAGCATGCCAGGCAAGTGCTGTAATCTCTGAGCCACCATCCAGCCCCAGAGCTCTTTATATATAATGAACATCTATGTCTATTCATTGAGAAGGAAAGTGGGGAGAAGCAGGGAGAGGAGAAAGCACAGTGATTGAGAATCTTGGTTCAATTTTAATTTTTCTTAGAAAGATGAATTCTGTTCTGACTGAGTCTCAGCTACAGATGACCCAAGGCCTTGCAGTATGGTGTCTGATACATAATAATAACTCTGTTAATATACTGTAATTCCTCTTTCTCTTTCTACAAGTATAGCTAAAACCTCTTGATGCCTATAGCTGTCATTTTTTACAAGTGAGGAAGCTGAGACATATAAGAACTAGTTACATGATCCAGATGATGTA
Organism: Aplodontia rufa; assembly: GCA_004027875.1. Taxonomy (NCBI): domain Eukaryota; kingdom Metazoa; phylum Chordata; class Mammalia; order Rodentia; family Aplodontiidae; genus Aplodontia; species Aplodontia rufa. The sequence continues at coordinate 81,524 of PVKS010005176.1, read as the reverse complement.
GTTTATCAATTAAAATTTGATTTCATTTCAAACAATAGACATCCAAAATAATTGATATGGCAGTAAGTCAGTTTGGGGAGAATTTCCATGTTAACAACATTAAGACTTCTGATCCATGAACATGGTATACTTCTTCATTTATTTGGGTGTTTTTAATTTCTCAAAATAATGTTTTGTAGAGATCTTGCATATCTTTTGTCAAACATATTTCTATTTTTTAGCAATTGACTTTTATACTAACTTTGTATTCTGATAATTTGCTAAATTTATTTGTTAGTTTTTATTATTTATTTTTGGTACTGTGTATTGAACCCAGGAGTGCTCTACCATGGAGCTACACCTTCAGTCCACTTTATTTTTTATTTTAAGAAAGGGTCTTGCTACGTTGCCCAGGCTGACCTTGAACTTCCAAACTTCTTCCTCAGCCTCCTGAGTCACTTGGTTTACAGGCATGAACTGCCATGCCCATCTAGTTTTTCCATAATTTTTAATGCAGATTTCTTCATGTTTTCATTGTATAAAATAATAGATTAGTTACTAATAAGAGTCTTGATTTTTTCCCCTTTATATATTTTGTCCTTTTTACTTGCCTTACTGCATATAGCAAAACTCCTGTAAAATGTTGAATGTAGATGCTTAGGTAGACATCCTTGTTTTGCTCTCTATTTTAAGGGGAAAACATTTGTTATTACATAATTAAACATGAGGTTACTTTAAGTAACCTCCATAAGATGGAGTAAGTTACCTTCTATTTTAGTTTGCTGAGAGTGTTTTCCTTTTTAAAATAATGAATGCATATTGAATTTTGTCTAATAATTTTCCATACCTATTAACATGATTGACTTGTATCATGTACACATGAAAGGAAAACGTTATTCAAATACTGTACACACTAGCTCATTTTGCCAATTTATCCTATCCGTTACTAAGAAAAAGATACTTCTCTGGTGGTTTCTCTTTCTTTTGCAGTTTTTTCTTTCATGTATCTTGAAGCTATATCATTAGGTACCTACACGCTTAGGACAGTTAGATCTTCCTGATTGATTGCCTACTTTTCATGTTAGCCAACCCTCTGTATGTCTGATAGTGTACCCATTCTAGAAGTCTATCTTTGTGTTACTAGAAAGAGCCACAACCATTTCTTATGATTTCTTTTTAATAAGGTTTCCCCCATTCTTTTGCCTTTACTTTTTAATGTGTTTTACATTTAAAGTGTTCTTTTAGAGATCTAATAGATCTGGTTTTCTTTTTCTAATTCAGTTACACAAGCTCTGCCTTTGAATTGGAATGTTAGTCCATTTACGTTCAATGCGATTATGGTTGGGTCGAAGTCTACCTCATTTCCATTTATGTTCTATTTGTCTTATATAGTCTTTCTTTCTTTTTAAAATGTTTCCTGCTTTCTTTTGGGTAAATAGAGACTCTTTAAAATATTTTATTTTTTTAGTTAGATTTTTAGCTATACTGTTAGGTTTTTCTTCTTTATAAAAGTGTTTTTTTTGGTTGTTTCTGTTTTATTTCTGCTGGTTTCACTGAGGACTGCAGTGTGCAGCCTTAACTTATCAGAGTCTACTTATAATTATTATTCAACCACTTCATGCAAAGTATATAACTTGCAGATAAGCATAATTTTATTACTTTCTCATTCTTTGTTCTGTTGTTATCATGAATATTCATGTTATAAAGTGCTATGTATGTTATGACATAAGTCAGTCTTTTTATTTTTGCTTTTAACCATCATTTTAAAGGAAATTGAAAAATTAATATTTACTTCCTAAATGTGCCATTTCCAGTGCTCCTCAATTTCTTCTGGTAGATCTGAGTTGCCACTTACTACATTTCCATTCAACTTAAATAACTTTCTTTAATGTTTTTGTTGTGTGGATAGCTCTGCTGGAAACAGATTCTCTTAGCTGTTCTTAATCAGAAAATATTTTAATTTACCCTCATAACTATTTTCCTTCAAAGCAAAATTCTAATAGACAAATTTATTTTTCCAGCATCTTAAAGATGTAATGTGTTTTGCTTCCATACACCCCGGTGTCAAGTCATTTCTCATTTTTATTGGGTAATATATGTATTGTGATTTTTCCTGTCTCCTTTTAATATTCATGGTCATTCTCTCTGTCTCTGTCTCTCTCTTCTGTCTTTATTTTCATCAGTTTGACTGGGATGTTCTGAGGTGTTTTCCTTGAATTTGTCCTTCCTGGGATTCACTGTGTTTTGATATTTTCCTCCATACTTAGCAAAAACTCAGTCATCATGCCTGTGATCCAGATAGCAGGATGGATGAAGACACAGATTAGTAAGAGAGCAAAGGGTTCATGCCAACTATCTTGTGAGAAAGTTTCTCAGAAATGATCTCAGAACATTTCCACTTGCATCATCTCACTCTCCGTATGGACTCACGGGTCTCTATCGAGCTTCAGAAGAAGCTGGTAAATGTAGTCATTATTCTGTGCAGCTATTACTAAAAAGAAGTTGGAAGATGGATATAAGGATGAGAGTTTCTATTGCATGTAGCCACTGAGAATTGGGATGGATCCCGGAGCCCCCGTGCCTGGTCCTTTCTGCTATATCCCAGATTGTTGTTGTTAACAGCAGAAAGTACTGGTTAGGAGCTTGGACTTGGAATTAGACTGCTTGTGTGTAAATGCCATCTCTGCCTTTTAGTAGCTGTGTAACCTTGGGTGATTTACTTGGTCTTTATGTGCCTACTTCCCCATCTGAAAATGAGGAAATACTGCAACTTACAGGGCTGATCTGAGAGCTAAGCTGATACAGTCAGATGCTTGGAAAGGTGCCTGCTACATAAAAGTGCTTGCCACCGACAAACAGTTCAACAGACTGTCCTTTTGAGCCCATGCAGAGATCTTCTTGGGGCTGCTCCTGCCAGCACCTCTTCCCACAGCTGTTTGTGCAGGACCTCACCCCTCCATCTGCAGCCTCCCTGGGGGGCCAACCCATTGTGCATGTGTTTAAGAGCAGAGTGTGAGCACCTGCTGATTCCAGAAAACACCTTCTTAGACTTGTCCAGGGACATCACCCTGAGGGACTCATATGAACATGAAATTTGATCACATTCCAGAGGTTAACTAACAGACCAGCTTCCTTCCCATCTCCCTGACCACAAGCTCTGTACAGGCAAATGGAGGTTTCCCAGAACCATGGTTTACGGAAGGGGGATCTAACCTTTACTGAGCACCACGCACCATCTTGTGTTCCCTTTTGCCATTTCACAGGCAAGGAAAGTAAAGCCAAAGAGTAAGTGAACACCTTGCCCAAGGTCACACAGCTAGTAGGTACAGTCGAGTTTTGGATTTTTTGACTTTGTGTTCTTTGTATTACATACAAACTTGCTTTTTCTTTTCTTTCTTCCTTTCTTTTTTATTTTTTAAGGGAGTTCATTTAGGGAGTGACTGAAGAAGATGAGAGTCATTTAAAAAAGGATGCCGTATGAATAAGAGGATTACAATTACTCAGGTGATAGAAAGAAGTTTACTAGTCCAGGCAATTGCATTTTCAAAATTGACTCAGCTTTTACTTCTTCATTTCTCTCCTTGAGCTCCTTAATGTTTCAGCTGTCCAGAGTTCCAGCCTTGAACTCTGCCCTCACTCTGTTCACTTGCCCCAGGTGGTAGCATCCATCCCAGTGAATGTGCCTGGGACTCCCAGGCCATGTCCTCCGTCCTGAGCACTAACTAGGTTTCTGTGTTCTGCTCACCATCTCAACTCAGCATGCACAAAGTTGAACTCAAAACTCTCTCTTGAAAACTACCCCTGTACTTCCCTCTACAAATTGTAGTAGCACCATCCACGCTGTCCCTGGCTCGGAAGCCTGGGAATCACATTATATATATATATATCTGCCTCTCACTGGACACCTACCATTGGAGGGCCACACACTATGTTTTGTTTCACTTTTGTGTTTATACTTCGTAAGAAATGTCATTTGTAGATAGTGCTATCTCCATTGCGTGCAGGCAGAAGGTGAAGGTGGTTATGCGCTAGTCCAGGGTCCCATAGGTTATTGGGCAGAGGTGGGGTCTAAACACAGTTCTTGCTGGCTCCAAAGCCTGTGCACAAAGTAACACAGAGAAGCCACATCCATGGGGCCCATGGACATGTTTTATGTGCTAGAGAACCAAGTGATAGTACTTTAAAAGAAACAGTACAATAGGAATCTGGATTTCAGACATCTCTCTCTCTTTTAATTCAGAAGATCTACTAACTGGCCCTGCATTTCAAGCTGGCTGCAGGGAAGTGGTGTCCTCTTCTTTGGAAGGGGCATGCTTTCTTTAGTTTGCCACGGTCCCTGCTGCTCCTTGCTGTGTCACATGTGGCCTGTTTTCCTCAACAACATTATTGATCTGACTCCTGGCATTTGAGGTTTTGACTGCTGTTACAGTGTGTCCTGGGCTCTGTCCAGTCTTCCACTCCTCTGCAGTCCCCCTGGTTCCTGAATTGACAGTGTCACTTGTAAAATCATTCTCCAATCCATTCCACATTCTTGATCCTGGCTTCTGAAAGCTGGTCCCCACAGCCTCTCCCTCTAGTAAAACAACTGGTTTTCTGCTTCCAGTCTCCACTCCTGTGACTCGTAATCAGGGATATAGAAAGTATAAATAGATGATGCCCAGTAGCCTCTGAAGGAAGTGCAAGGTCCTGAGTGTGACATATAAAGCCATTTGTGACTCGGCTTCCAACCAATGCCAGTGCTTCTTTGGGCCTTACTGAAATATTGGCTTTCCCCAAAGTCATGGCCCTTTATGTTCCCTTTTTACCTATTTTCCATCCTACTTGGAATATGCTATGTGGATCATGTTAATATTTATTGCTGGGTATATCATCAGGAAACTAAAATGATTGCCTCTCTAAAGTTCCTTTCTTCCTCTATTTTGACTTGTTCAAAAATTTTTCTATTTCCTCTTTCTCCAAGGCACAAACCTCCTGATATGCATGCACATCATAAAGATAGATATCTTCACGGGTTGGTTGCTTCAGAGCAGAGTACTGAGAGCTGGGCTCTATGTGCCAGCTCCGCCACGTCCTAGCTGCATAGATCCGAACCAGCTCCTTCACATTTTTACTTTTTTCTCTGTTCAGTGGAGCTACTGATAGTGATTAATCCTATTGTGATGGTGAGGTTAAATGGAATGAGGCTTAGAGCACCTGGCACCCATCAGCCCTGTAGATGTCAGTGGCTGCTGTGTTAACATTTTAGTGCATTCATTCATGCATTCAGCACTGGATGAGGACTCTGCTAGGAATTTTGATACCCCAGAGTTTAGAGCCCACAGTGACCTTTTGCATTCTTGCTTCCAGTCTCAACCTCCTGGGACGCAGTCTCCACATTTGCCTGTGATTAGGGACATAATGATTTCAGCTCTGTTTTCCAGGTGAGGCAGTGGAAGATTATGGACTGGAACTTATTGTGTGAGTTTGCTGGTGGGGCTCCTAAGCCTCGGTTCTCCGCATCTGCTCATGTCTGTAGGTGTGTGCTCTTGCTACCACATCAACACACCCAGATGCGTGTTTGTCACAGCTCTGGAGGCTGCAAGTTCAGGACGAGGGAGTTGGCAGGCTGGTTTCTTTGGGGCCCTTCTCCTTGGCTTGCAGAGGGTGACCTTCTTGCTGCTTTCTCACGGGATTTTCCTATATGTGCCTTCTCCTCTGGGGTGTCTGTGTGTGTCCTAATCTCCTCTGTGACAAAGACACCATCAGATTGGATTAGGACCCACCCCAATGACCTCTTCTAAAAGCTTTGTCTCTAAATCCTGAGGTTTGGGGAGCTAGGGCTCCAAAATATCGATTTTGGAGGAACACAGTATAATCCATAATGTTACTAACCCAATGCTTGAAGTTCAGAATGGACTCTGTTGAAAACTGTATTGGGCTGATATTTAGCTCTTCCATGGGGGTCTAGTAGTTCTAAGCACCTTTTCCTTTTTTATACTCAGGTATAAGCTTCTTGTTTCTGGACTTCTCGTCTTTGATCCTCCACATACTCTCTTTCAAGAATCAGGTGCTCCCCCACTGTAACCTCAGAGTGTTTTCAAGGATGCAGTCCTATGACCATGTCTTCTCCCTGTGTCAGGAGCTGAAAGATTCCTGTCACCTTCTGTGACCATTAGCTCAGTTCTACTGCAGAAACAAAATAACCTCAGTATCCTCTTGAGCTTTATCTCTGCTTCCGAACATTAAATGTTAGGATTTGGTTACTCACCTTGAGTGGTTGTAACAGATAAACTAGATCTCGTCTCCTTGGGTGTTGCTTTTACTATGAGCCCAAATGTCTTAAGACATCAGTAGGCTCATGAAGGTTAACTTCAAATATATAGTAAGTATATGTTGTGTATGTTGTATATATATTGCATATTATTTTCTGATTAACGTGTCTTCACTGTACATATTAATGGGGCTCAGTCTGATATTTCTGCAGTGAGGGGTACAGTGTGCACTGATAGAACCAAAGTCATTAGCATTTCCCTTGCCTTATTATTTTCTTACGTTTGGAGCCATTGAACGCCTCTCTTTGAGATTTGCATAAAGTATATGCTAGGTTATCCTGCACTAGAACAATTTCACTGTTCTGAGGAACCTCAGAGCTTCTTCCTCCTGCCTAGATGGCTTTTGGTAGCCAGGATCCAATCCCTCTTTGTTCAGCCTTCCCTGTCCCTAGTAGTTACTGACACTCGGGTCAACTGTTTGTAGCTTCCATACGTGAGAGAGAACGTGTGTTATTTGTCTTTTTGTGTTTGACTTCTGCAGAGCACAGGGCTCTGCGTGGCCAGTGCTCCATCATGAATACGGACAGCACTTTCTCCATCTGTTAGAGCGTTGCTGGGCTCCTAGGTCACTCTGCATCCTAGCTGTTGTGGGTTGTGCTGCGGTAACTGTGGAGTGTGGGTAAATTTTTGGGTGTCAATTCCATTTCCTTTGGATGTATGCTCAGAACTGAGATTACTGGACTAGATGGTGGGTTTACTTATTTATTGTTCAGTTTTTTTGAGTTCCTTATAGATTCTGGGTATTAATCCCATATCAGATAAGTAGTTGGCAAATATTTTCTCCCATTCTCTAGATTGTCTTCTTTGATGTATAGAAGCTTTTTACGAGGTTTGATATAATCCCATTTATCTATTTCTATTTTAATTTCCTGTGATTTGGGGGGTCATATCTGGGAAATCATTGCCTGTACTGGTGCACAGAAGTGTTGCTTTGAGTATTTTCCTAGTTAGGTCTTACATTTAGGCCCGTGCCCCACTGAATGGATTTTTGTACAGGGTAGTGGGCAGAGGTCAAGTTTCAACCTTCTGCATGTGGATATCCAGTTTTTCTAGCTCATTGATGAAGCTGTTCTTTCTCAGTATAAGTTTTAGGCACCTGGGATGAGAATCAGTTGGCTGTGGACATGTGGGTTTATTTCTGGGATCTCTGTTCTATTCCGTTGGGCTAGGTGTCTGTTTTTATGCAAGTGCCGCACTGTTTTGATTACCATGGTTCGGTGGTGTGTCTTAAAATCAAGTATTCTTTTTTTTTAAGAGAGAGGGACAGTGAGAGAGAAAGAATCAATTTTTATTTAGCGTTTCACGTGGCTTTCGTTGCTCAAACACTTCATTGTGTACATGGTGCTGGGGTTTGAACCTGCGTATTCGCGCTTGCCAGGCAGGCGCCATAACCGCTGAGCCACCGCGCCAGCTCCAAAATCAGGTATTCTAATGCCTCCTGTTTAGCTCTGTAGGCTCAAGATTGCTTTGGCTACATGGGGTCCTTGCTGTTTCCATGTGATTTTTTTTTTTTTTTACTTCTATGAAGAGTGTCGTTGGTATTTTGATGGGCATTACATTGAATCTGTAAATTGCATTGGGTACTATGGATATTTGAACAGTATTTATTCTTCTAATCTCAGAACACGGGACATCTTACCATATTTTGATGTCATTTTCAATTTCTCTCATCAGCATTTTATAATTTCCATCATTTAGGTCTGTCACTTCCTTGCTTAAATTCACTCCTAGGTATTTTATTATTTTTATCGCTATCAGGAGCAGAATTGTTCTCATGATTTCGTTCTCAGGAAGTTTGTTATTGGTATGTGACAGTGCTACTGACTTCCTGTGGTGAATCTGTTCACTGCATCCTCATTGAGTTGGTTCTAATAGCCTTTAGGTGGAAATTTCCCCCTTTTCTTTTTCTTAAGTAATACAATGTTAAATTCCTTTCCAAATGAATGTAAATTTTGAGTTGACTTGGCCATTTTCCCCCCCAAACTTATTTCTTCAGATTAAGAAAAAAAAAGATTTAATTACTTTCAGTGTCATACTCAATTAGAAAATGGAAACTTTCGTATTTTAAATGCCTATATTGCATTTTCTAGACACAGATAAGAATAGCTAACTTCATTTGGTTAAACAATTAAGAGATTTGGCATATTGTCCTGTTTTGAAAAAAGCATGTCAAATATTAGTGATAACAGATGCTACTATTGTGTGTTGATAAACGTTCAAGGGTCTTCTTTTTAATCAGAGTAAAACGGAATACATAGGAATGAGAGTATTGTTTTACTCCAGGCTGCCAAGGTACTCTTTGGAGAATTCAAGTATTATTAAAACTAATCGTACATTTTTAGTATTATTCCTAAAATTTAAAAGCTACCATGAACTCTACAAAATGTCGACTAGCATTGGATTTAAAAAATTTTCTATTTCTATGTAGAGTAATATCAAGTTGATTACATCAATTATGAATGGTGCTTCAGATAATTAAATCTAGAAGCTATTTTTTATACATTTGCTACGTCCTTAATAATAACTATAAGTATTGCCTCGTTTGATAAGGGGTTCTGTGTGAAGATGAGTAAATATAAACGTAACACAAGTATGTATAAGTAAAATTACTTAAATTCATTTCTAAGATTTAAATTAGAGTCATTCAATTTTCAGATGACTCTTAAAGCATTAAAAGAAGAGTAGGTTTTATTGGAAGCCCATATTCTACATGGATGCAGATACGCAGTTACACACGTATGTATATATCATTTCTAACTGGAGAAATACTGAATCATACACACAGAAAACAATATAAAGTCCCCTAGCACAATAACTACATTTTAAGTTTTCAAGTGTAGCAGCTTTACATGACTTTACATATGGTAGACTACATTCATGTTAGGTGTACAGTTTCCATATCATAAAATCCATTCTTTCAAAGTGCACGATTCAGTGGTTTTTGGTGTTTCTATGGAGCTGTGCAGGCATCATGCGGTCCAGTTTAGAACATCTCCTTCCGGCCCAGTAGATCACTCCCACCAAAGCCATCAGTCCTTCTTCCCACCCCAGCCACAGCAGCCACATGTCTCCTTTGTCTTTACAGGGTCCTTTTCCTGGCCATTCCTCATAAAGGGAACTGTGTACTTTGTGAACTCTGGTGTGTGGCTCCTTCCTCTGGCTCACTGTTTCTGAGGTTCACTCATGTTGCGGCGTGAGTTGGTGCTGGTTACCGTTTATTCCCAAATTGCCTTGCCTTGCTTGGGTATGCAGGAGCATTTTTGTTTATCCCTTTCAATAACTGCTTTTTTTGTTTTGGTACTGTGGAGTGGGGGATTGGACCCCCAGGGGCACTTAACCACCGAGCCACTTTCCCAGACCTTTTTACTTTTTATTTTGAGACAGGGTCTTGCTAAGTTGTTTAGGGTCTCGCTGGGTTGCTGAGGTTGGCTTTAAACTTGTGATCCTCCTGCCTTAGCCTCCCAAGCCATTAGGATTACAGACATGTGCCACTGTGCCCAGCTCAATAACCAATTTTTTAAAAAAGTAGCATTAAAGAAACTGAATAGAGGTCAAAGGGATAAGGATGGGAGATATTTTTCATTGTATACTATGTTATATGGTTTTAACTTTTTAATTCAGGTTTGTGTCTTATCTTTTAGAGCAAAGTGAGGAACGTATTCAAACATGAGGAGAAAGCCTTGCACTGACCCAAACCCTACCTTCCTTTAGGTCATCACTGTCAATTTATTTTTAGCATTATCGTCAAATATACATACATACATGTACTTGTGCATGTAACTATAAATGCATACACACATATGTAGGCATATTGAAGCAGTCATATATTTTATATGTCAACAAAAATAGAATCCTAGGGCTCTGGCCGGGCTGTGACTTATCTGGAAGCTGTTGGTGGATTAATGTGCTAATCCATTCACAGGGAGGAGAGGGTAAAATCGGTGGGCTCCCTTTATTAGCTGTTACCTGCCAACACGTTTCGATGTCTAAAGGCCCTCTGCATTTTCTTGCAGGATACTTCGGATCTGCTTGTGAAGAGAAGGTGGACCCCTGCGCCTCGTCGCCGTGCCAGAACAACGGCACCTGCTATGCAGATGGGGTGCGTTTCACCTGTAGCTGCAGCCCGGGCTTCACGGGGTCCACCTGCGCGCAGCTCGTTGACTTCTGTGCCCTCAGCCCATGTGCCCATGGCACGTGCCGCAGCGTGGGCACCAGCTACAAGTGCCTCTGTGACCCAGGTGGGTACCCAGGAAAGACCACAACCCTTGCTGTTCCTCACTCTCTAAAGCCTGCTTGCTTTTCTTTTGCATCCAAGCAAACCTTGGTCCACTGGCTGTAAATAGAAGTGAATTCTACTCTTCTCTGGCACATTTCAGACTCCATCCTGCAGGGCTTTATAAATCCCATTTCCCCTTGATGTGCGCAGTCTACCCTCATGGCCAACTCGTAGACAATGCATGAAAGCAAAATGGAGAAAATTTAAGAAGTCCTCGTCTTCTAACAGGGCAACTGTTTTTAACAATCAGCTGTAGGTCATTCCAGAGCCTTCAGTGGTGTATGTGGAAGTTAACAGAATGGTATTTCTTTTCAGTGTGTGTGTGGATGGCACAGTGGGATCCATTCAGAAAGGCGCCATCTATTAAAATTCATACTCTGCAGTCAGTGACCCTTCTGACTTCCTGTGTAAGCATTCGAAAGCTTCATCACTTATTTTATAAACGCCATTTTCATTTGTCACACTAACTTTTAATTATGGGAGTTTTGATACCCAGAAATCAGAGTGATTACTAGTTGCAATTTGTATCTTCCTAACCTTTGGGTGTGGTCTGAAAAGAAATCATGGACAGCCCTTTCTATTTACTTATTTCTACTCTGTCCACGTCTCCGTTTTTGTATGAGTGAGCTTTTTAGAATGTGTCCCTGGGGAAACAGTCTTTACACACACGCCCCTGACCAGGTAGCATGGCTGGTGGTTTTGCTTGATTCACGCTCTCTGTGAATCTGGGGTGCCTGCTTCCTGTCACTGTGACTCACCTGGCAAACCCCTGGGGCTGACGGTCCCCATGCTATCTCTCTCGTAGTTTTGCACTGTGAGACATCATGCATTGAAATCGACGTTTTGGCATAACCGGAATGGGTGTATGCAGTAGCACCTGTCAGATCACGTAGCCTCCTACAGCCTAGCTGTTTTAGCCTGTGCGAGAAACTGCTCTGATGTCCACAGTGACACAGTCGCCCACTCCTCAGCATGTACCCCCATCCTTCAGTGACTCGTCACTGAGTTAATTATCCTTGTGTGCGTCTCTCTTCCTTTCAGGGGTGGGAGGAAGTATGTTTTCCTTTAACAGCTTTTGGATCAACAGAAGCAGTCCAAGCCACCACTGAGTGCTACTCTTTCTAGGTTCTGAGCTGGGTGAGTCACACCTCTGGTCCTTTCAGGGTCACATTTGCACCCAGTTTTGAAATGTCTGAGGTGCACTGCGGCCACACGCCCCTGGGGAGCTGAGCCCACATTCCAACCCGGGTGTTCCTCATTGGGTGGCCCAGTGCCTGGCCCAGCAGTGCAGAAGACAAACTCACCTTCCCAAGTCCAGTGAAGAAGTGGTGGGACCCGCAGCTACGCATCAGAAGGATTCTGAAAAGCTTTGTTTTTTCCCTTCATGTAGACTCTTAATTCTCTGATTCTCTGGGCAATTGATATTTTGCCAAATTCCTCTTTCCTCTCTGGTCTGAATTACAGAGGAGGGGCTGTTTAATCTGCTTGGTGTTAGGATTCTCCAGAGGAGCAGGAGGGAGAGAGAAGGAGAGGGGTTTATTTTAAGTGGCTGGCTCTTGCAGTTGTGGGGACTGGCAAGTCCCGAATCCGTAGGCGAAGCTGGCGGGCTGGAAGCCCAGGAAGGTTCTGTGTTGTGTGGGGCTGACTTCCTTCCTCTAGGAGCTCGGCTCTGCTCCAGAGGACTTCAGCAACCCCATGGCGCCCGCCTGCATGTGGAGGGGCCTCTGCTCCACCGAAGTCTACTGATCTGAATGTTCATGTTATCTAAGAAACACCTTCCTGGGGACATCTGGATTAGAATGAAAGCCGGTAGCTGGCGCCGCAGCCGAGCGTGCCTGGCTTGGCAGGATCACCTTTTTGGGCTTCTCATAAACTTTGGAGGCAGAAGTTTCTTCCACTTTCCATATGACATGGGGTAGTTTTCTGGTTTACACTGTCTTCTCCTGTCTGAGCCTTGGTGGAGAGGGCCCAGTGTCCGTCCCTGAGGGTACCGAATGGTGGGGATGCAGGCTGAGGACAGAGATGGCTCCTTCCCTACAGGAGGCAGAGCACCAGGAGGATTCTGTGTTTGCAAACTGAACAGCTGCAGTTGTGCTGGTGTGACTCATGGGCTGGCTGCTCCCAGCTTGTGCTCAGGATGTCATGACACGTGGGGGTCAGTCCCCTCAGCAGCAATCGGAAGTGAATTTTGTTTTTTTTAAAGAAAGGGACAGTGAGAAAGAGAGAAACAATTTTATTTAGTTTTTTCATGTGGCTTTTGTTGCTCTGGCACTTCATTGTGTATGTGGTGCTTGGGTTTGAACTTGCGTCCTTGCTCATGCCAAGGAGGCGTTGTAACCACTGAGCTACCGCTCTAGGCCCTGGAAGTGAAATCTGTCAGGAACTTCCTCCATACCTCATTACCTGTGTCCCAAGAGCTCTGTTTCCCTCTGTGAGGCCCCACAAAGAAGAATCGAACATGACAAGGCCAGAAACATCTTCAGTTTCTCCCACTCTCCTCCGACTTCCTTCCTCTGCCATATTAAAATTTCCTGTGCATTAATAGTTGCTTTGTTTTTAAAAATTTAAATCGAATGTAGTTGTTGAAGATAAATGGTTCTTCTTAATAATACCAAGTAGGGTTTTTCACCTGGCCCTAAATAGAAAGGCAACAACAAACAGAAAAACATTGCGAGGGGTCCTTTCCACCCTGGGAGAGCAGCTGAGAGCGGAAGGGAGATTGCGCTTATGTGATCCGCACTCACCAACTGTGATGGTAGCGAATCTGCAGGGCGTGTCTGGACCTCAGTTTCCCCTTGGCTGGAAAGCAGAGGAGGGTTGCATTTGAGAGCAGTGAAAGAGAGGGAAGCAGCCCCTTCCCTGGCACCGAGGAAAAGCTCTTCCTCCGCCTCTCTTTCCATGCACAGAGATTCCAGCAGCAGCCTTCAAGGCAGAGTGGTGAAACAGCTCCTGTTTAAGTTCTGCGTCTCCTCCCTGTTCTCTGCTAGACGTCATCTGCGTCCATTTGGAGCGATTCACTTAGTAATCGCCTGTGGCCCCCGCGGCAGCCCGAAGTGGCCTGAAGAGTCATGTATCCATCCATTTCTCAGGCAGTCTTGGGGTTCTGTCAGGCCTTGGTCATCACAGTTGGGGACAGATCGTTAGGTGACTTTGTGTGAAATGAAAGAGGCATCTTAGCATCTGGAAAGAATTTGCATTTTCAGAGGTGAACACCGCGAGTCAGTGAAGGGGAAATTTCTCGTCTTAATCTTTTGGAGCATGTAATTGTTTCACCACTAGTTTTCATGATGGAAGAATCTCATGAGAATGGGTGAAATTGGGCAACGAAACGCAGAGCAGGGAGCCTGATGGTCTTAATTGAGAGCAAACGGATCCCATTTCATAAGAGGCAGCAGGCTGAAATCATGTCATGTTGATAATTTGTTCCCATCTGGAAAAAATGCCATTTGATTACTGCAAATCAAATTTGTCAGGTACTTTATTTTCAAGCCTCATTTTTAGCTTATCAAACCTGAGATTTCTGATGGGGTTTAATATTAAATAATAAATGTCAGCACTGAGTGATCACTGCAGTGCTGTCTCCCTGTGACAGTGCTGTTAGGCCATTCTCTAAAAAATGGCGAATTGAAAGCTGGAGACAAGAAAAAGTGAGATCAGGTGCAAACACCAGGTGGTGGAATTCACCTTGGGGCATGCCATTGTCCTCGCACAGTGGTGTCTCATGTGTCCTCAATACAAAGGTGGCGTTGGGAGATGGCCATTGGAGGACAAGTGCTGTGGGTGACCAGTGCTGGGCGCGGACCCTCCGGGAAGGGATGTGATTTGCCTGGGCCCACTGGACTTGGCCCCTGACCAGTCCACTCGAGGGGTCCTATAAATAAATTCTCAACTTTATTTCCTGCTGACAGCTAAACTCTGATGATGCTTCCATCCTCAAATAATTGTCCATTCCCACTGCACACGTTCAAGCCTTTATCTCCACTTGCCAGAAGTATTCCTGGCTTCTAGACTCTTCTTGACTGTTATATACAAAAACGAGCAAGGAGAACAATCTAACATACATCCTGGCACACAGACCCTCTAATGAAAACTTTCTCCAAGTGCTCGTCATCCACAGCATCTATGCTGCTCCTCAGCCTGCCCTGAAGAGCACGCTGGCCTGACTACTCACTACTGCATCTAAGGCACCTGATCCTGCAGCCAGCTGGATCCCAATGTCTGGGTCATTAGAAACACCAGTCAAATTGGTGTCAATACGGAAAACCAATTAATTGCCAACCTAAGTAATCTGAGCACTTTTATTCATTAAGTTTTGTCTCTGTCTTCCAACCGAAGACTACCAGGGACATACCAGGAATCGATCAAGTTGAATGGACACCATGCAGAACCAAAGTCTGAGTAAGAAAGTGTTAGATAGGATTTACTATACAATTTGAACTCCATTTGCATGATTTAGCAAGGATTCATGCCAACTCAAGTGGAATTAAATCAGCCCTGCCACTACAGATTATACATTGAACATACTATTTAAAGTATTTAAGGTATAACATAGGACAATGAAGGTAAGATGTTCAACCTCTTTAGCAATCAGAGAAATCAAAGCAAAAGTGCACAAAGATCTCATTTCACTCTAGCTAGAATGGCAGCCATCTAGAATACAAACAATAAACTCTGGAGAGAATTTGGAGAAAAAGGAACACTTTTATACTGTTGGTGGGATGTAAATTAGTGCAATCCCTATGGAAATCAGTGTTGAGGTTCCTCAAAAGACTAGGCGTGAAGCCACCATATGACCCAGCTATACCCTCCTTGGGGTTTATCTGAAAGAATTAGAATCTGCATACTATAGTGACACATGCATACCCATGTTTACAGCAGCACAATTCACAATAGCCCAACTGTGGAACGCACCTAGGATGAATGGATACAGAAAATGCAGTGTATATACACAATGGAGTTTTATTCAGCTACAAACAAGAATGAATGAAAGTACGTCATTTGCAGGAAAATGGATGGAACTTGAAACCATATTAACTGAAATAAGTCAAACTCAGAAAGTCAGTGGTCATATGTTCATATGTTTTTCTCTTATATGTGGAAGCTGAAGAGGAAAAAGGAAAAGAAAGGTGAGGGTGGGGTAAAATGAAATTGAATTGAGAACAGTAGAGCAGAGGAAAGGATGTGGGGGAAGGGAGTGGGAAACACTGGGAAGTGGTGTTGGCCAAACCACTTGGTTATATTGTGTGTATGTACAAATACGTAACAACGAATCCTGCCATTGTGTACAATGATAATGCACCAATAAAAATATGGAAAAGTGAGAGTATAAGAGGAAGGGTGGAAACTGGGGCAAGTTTTGGAGAGCTCAGGAGAGGTGGGAGGTGGACAGGGAAGCTAAAGATGGTAGAAGAACCTGGGGCTGGGGGGAAGGGTCACCAAGAGAGGGATCGCAGGAGAGGGAGGGGGGTGCTACCCCATGTGAGCCACCGAGGAGGCTCCTCCAGACCCTCAGACACTGAGGTATCTGTCCTAAGGGTGCTTCAAAACTGTCACTACACACCTTAGAACTTGCCATATCAGACTTCCTTAGGCTAGCCCCGCAAGGGATTAAAACAAAGACACTGGTAAAGAGGGAAGGGTGATTGCTCTGCGGAGCAGATGGGATTTCTATGCGATTCCTTGTGTCGGGAAGGCTACTTTCTTGCCTCCTTTGAATGGCGGATCCACATGTATTGAAGTGTTAATGAACTGGCCTTTCCTTGTAAGGGATTTCTGGTCTTCCTGTTTCCCCTCAAAATCCAAATCACCCACAACTCACACTTGGCTGAACTAATATTGAAAAGAGGAAATGAGGAGGGAGCTTTGCCTCGGAGGACAGCAACAATCACCTTACATCATCTACCTGGAATGGAGGTTGGCAATGGCAGCCCGTGACAGATTATGTCACTAACCAATACTTGTCCCAGGATGGCTCCACTTGAGGCACCACCAACATGTAATTTCAGAAATTCTCATCAAGCCTGTGGTCCTGGAGGTCAGATGGGGACTTGTCTAAGCTGCTTTATAACTAAGCTACAGTGGTTAGGAGTTATTGTTACCCAACCCCTCTCGTTTTTTGACTGTTGAGAGTGTCTGAAAATCTGGAATTTAGAACTGAAATCCTGCAAGCTTTTTCTCCCTTCTTTGAGGTGGTGGAAGGCGGCCTGGGTTCAGAAGTGAGGAGAGCCTAGCCAGAGCCCTGGCTTTACCTCTGCACAGCTGTGCAGTTGGTCTCTGCTTTTCTATTCTGTAAAATGGGGATAAACATAACTGCGTTGTAAATCTCTAATGAGATGATATATCTAGTCATCCATTTTGAAATCTATAAAGCGATGGAGGGACAGTCCGAATATCAGGTGTTCATTTTCCTGGGAAAGATCACTGAGGAAATGACTAAATCTGCTCAATCATCTTCCTATGAGGTTCTGGATTGGTGTTGGGTTAGAGATGGGAGCAATCTCCATGGTCTCCGTGGGCTTTCTTGAATGTTGGGCACACATCTAGCTTCTTAAGAGATGAAGGGATTGTTTGGTGCCTGGATCACAGGTTGTTGTGATTGATGATAGATAATTAAGGGCCAGGTGCTGGGCAAGGCTCTTAACTAGCCTGCTTTCTTGAAGGAACGGAGTCCTCACCAAGTGGGACCCATGGCCATCATCATTTCTCTGCTGTGACTAAGAGCTGGCTAAGGCTGAAGCGTGCCTTTCACCCGGGTAATCAGAACCCAGAGCCTCTGTTGTGTTTGAATGGAGAGGAAGTGGAGTCAAACTGTGACCTTCACTCTCCAACAGTAAGAAATGAATGAAAGATGAAAATTTTAACCAAATTTACAATATGTCCCAGACATCACCTACAAGGGCACATTGTTACAGGGTTTCCAGTCCCCAAGTTTTGAGGGGAAGTGGATCCTGTGCTCAAATTAACACATTGAGATTCATCAGCCATGTCAGTTCCATCTGTTGGCCCAGGGAGTGACCTGACCCAGGCTGGCACTGCCTCGAGCAGCTTCCATCCCTGAGACCTTACTACATCCAGACCCTGGCTGAACATTGACGTAGCTTTTCTCTTACTCCCCCGGGCTCGAGATGTAGCTCAGTGGTAGAGCACTTGCCTGGCTTGTGTGAGGCCCTGGTTCCATTGCCCCACGCCACAATCAGTAAAAACAACTCCCAGGTTACAGTATTTCCATCCTTCACTTACGGTTAAGGAAGCTGGAGCACTGAGAATTCTAACAACGGGAGGCAGAAGTGACAGAGGACCGTTTTGAATCTAGGTTTGCTTGATATTCAAGCCCGTGCTCTTGACCAGTAGGCTGGACTTTAGGAAGCCTAGTTGTGGCCTCCAAAGTTAGGTGTGACCCTGGCCTCTCTCTTGTGGTTGGACTAATCGTGAGAACAAACCTCGAGACTCTCCTGTCTCAGCAGTGCCCTGAGCATGGGAGACCAGCTGGAGAGGTGAGTGACTTGTGACCATTAGAAGCTTGTCAGTTTCGGGCACAGGAAAGTGCAGCTCTAACATCAAAGGGAATTGAAAGGCTTGTGAGTAGGTGGACCCCTTCCTCCGTCTTTGTGTCACCCTGAAGATCCAAAAATCTGCTGCTTTGCAATTGATGCCGAGGGCTACCTGCTCTGGAAATTGGTGTTTTCATTTGTCCTTATGTCTGCTGGGTGCACCTAATTAAAGAAGCTGCTCTTCCTGTGACTCAAAGGAGAAAGGTAGACACAGCCACATGGCAGATGAGCTGCCCTTGAGCCTGGGCAGTTTCTCCTGTTGGTGCTTCTCGCTTCTGGGGTCTCCAGAGCCTGCTAGCAATTTTTCTTTCCTCCCGAGTCCCTGAAAGCCACCTGCACTAACAATTGTTTACCAGGGACTCCTTTGCTCTTGTTTCTTTCCACCTGACTCTGGAAATATCCTTTCCTCTTCATCTTTGTTAGTTTTAGTTCTCTGCCTTGGGGTAGTTCCATATCACGCTCTTGCAGTCGCACTCCGTCTCACAAGACTGGCTCAGGGGAAATAACTGCCACCGGTGTCAAGAACGCGAGATCCACTGGGCCTCAAAACTTGGGGATTTGAAGCCCTACAACGTGCCCTTGTAGGTGACATCTGGGATATATTGTGACTGTCCCCCAAGTCCCAATTAGGAGTCCCAGGAAGGAGGGTTGTTTGCAAAATCTATTTTTCTTCTGGCCTTCTTGCCTTCAATAGACTTAAATTCTCCAGTGATTAGGATTTCTATCAAACTTGGGGACAGTGCTCACAATTTTTTCCTTTGGTCATGCCCATTAATTTGCAGTTTGAAAGGACACTGTAAAAGTTGTATTCACACTGCGTTTACAAAACTGTTTCAGTTCTAATGAAGATTCAGAGTTCTTAGGTTTTCCTGATACATGACCTCTTTTTTTAATATGAGTACTTGTCAACTTAAATCAGATATTGATATTGCTGAATAGTATGTCCTCTTCCACCTTACTCAAGTGCTTCTTTGTACAAAGTCACAACCCTCTATTTAGAATTCTGTTGGTTTTGTAGGGGTTGCCTACAAAGATCCTGAGCTGGTTGGACTGAGGCCTTTTATTTTCAGTTTTTTTTTTTTTTAAATTTTATTTCAGTCCTAGGGATTGAACCCAGAAGTGCTTTACCACTGAGGTACATTCCCACAACCCCATTTCTTTTCTTTTCTTTCTTTCTTTCTTTCTTTTTTTTTTTTGGAGAGAGGATCTCCCTAAATTGCCAAGGGTCTCACTAAGTTGCTGCAGCTGGTCTTGAACTTGCGATCTTCCTGCCTCGGTCTTCCAGCACACTGGGAGTACAGATGTGCAACCCTGTACCGAGCTGGAGTGGAGTCTTGATGACATGTGACGTGTGATGATTGCCAGGACTGTGTTTCAGTTTTCTCTCCCAGATATTTTCTAATGGCGTGGATGAAAAGCTCTAACAGAGTGAAGGTCCCAGGTTTAACTCATTGGTCAGCTGTTGCTTTAGGTTGGGGAAGCCCGCCTGAAAGGAGTTCTGAACCAAGCAGTCATGGTGCCTGGTGCCCTGATTTTGGGAAAACTCCCTTTTATCAAATGCTCCCTAAAAATACCTTTCATTCCATTTTTCTGCTACCTAAAAGTTTATCTATGTGATTTCACTTCTTTAATCTGGGCGTTGTCTCTGGTAATTAAACCTTGTATTAGTTTTTGCTCTTTAACAAACCACTGCAAAAATTGGTGGCTTAATATTGTTTATGGTTCTGTTGGTGGATAGTTTGTGCAGGGCGTGGTCACAATGTCTCCTGTCTGCTCCATATGGTGTTGGGTGTTAGTGACATGGCGCTGGCAGTTAGCTGGAGTGATGGGACAACAGGTCACATGTCTCTCACCTTCCAGCAGATTAGTCCCAACTTTTTCACCTCTCAGCTTAGTCCCAAAGCAGCAACAGAAGACCAGAAACCTGCTTTTTAATTGCTTATTCTTCTTTTATTCACTGATGTTCCAGTGGCCTACACAAGTCCCAGGGCCAGGTCCATGGACGATTTCTTTTTCTTTTCTTCTTTGTGGTACTGGGGATCGAACCCAGGAGCATTCTCCCACAGATCCACCCTTCCAGCCATTTTAAATTTATATTTTATTTTGAGATAAGGTCTCATTAATTGCCCAGGTTGGTCTCAAATTTGTGATCCTCCTGCCTCAGGCTCCTGAGTAGTTGAGATTACAGGTATGCACCACCTCTTCATACAGTAAACTCATTTCTTGATGGCAAGAGCTTCAAAAACTTGTGGCTTTTTTAATTTTTTTCAATCTATCCCAACCTTAAACCTAAATATGTGAAAAATGTGGTGTGTGTGTGTGTGTGTGTGTGTGTGTGTAACTTATACGCACATCACCCAAAATTTTCTCCCTGTATACCCAAGAGAAATACCTGAGGAGAAAGGGAATTGAATGGAAGACCATTGTGTAGCCTGCTTGCTTGGGAAGAAGAGGTTCAGTGAGCTTGCCCGTTCATAAGGGAAGAATAGGGATGCCCAGGAGGAACCTTCTTTCTTACTTCCTACTTCTGCATAGATTGCAGCTGGTCCTTCGTTTTATTTCCCACTTTAGACCACCAGTGCTCAGATTCTCCTAATTAATATCTTTTTTTTTAAAGAGAGAAGGACAGAGAGAGAGACAGAATCAATTTTTATTGAGTTTTTCACATGGCTTTCGTTGCTCTGACACTTGTATATGTGGTGCTGGGGTTTGAACCCGTGTACTTGCGCATGCTGGGCAAGCGCCATAACCACCGAGCCACTGCTCCAGCCCCCTAATTAATATCTTAAGTCCCCAAGTAAAGACATAGTTTTGATTTTCCACCCTTTATAACTTCTTACATGAACAAATGCTTTCTTTTGCATCTTTAATTGAACATAGGCAACTGGAATGGAATTCGGGATTACTCAAATTTTTAAATTGCAGCTCGAATGTATTTATATTTTGAGATTTTAATAGGCACGATATTTTGTTTTCTATCACACAAAAACTTTGGTACTAAACTGTCTATTTATGAGGCCACCTCTGATACACAACCAGAAATAGCATGGCTTGGTCAGATCATGCTTCCCTTCTTAGTTTGTGAAAGTTACCACCTCAGATCGCCACTTTCTGATAATATTCCTTTTGGCAAAAGAATGTTCCCATTGGTGAAGGAAACTGGATGGAAACAAATTCTGCTCACTAATCTGAATTAGGCTTGTTTCTCCTTATCCTCATTAGGGATGTATGATTCCCGGAGTTCCTGGCTCCACCCTGGAGTTTCTGACTCTGTAGGTCTTGAGTGGGTCCTGAGACTGTAGGTTCAGAAGTTCCCAGATGAAGCAGATGTGCGCTTCTCTGAGGCCCCCGCTATGAGAACCATGGATACAGTTCAATGAACAGACATCCTAAGGTTGAGTGTCCCTTACCCTAAATGCTTGGAATCTAAGCGGTTTGGATTTATGATTTTTTTTGGAATATTTGCAGAATCATAATGAGACCTAAGTATAAACATAAAATTTACTCCTGTGTCATGTACACCTTATGCAACAGACTGAAGATGATTTTGTGCAACAGTGTTGATAGTTTATTGAGCTTTGTCTGCAGCCCATCAAATGAGGGTGGACTTTGGCTCTCAAAACATTTCAGATTTTAGATCATTTCAGATTTCAGATTTTAAGATTAGGGCTGTTCAGTGTGTCTATTAACAACTGGATAAATGATGAAGTAAAATTTAACCAATTGTGAGATACACTAAAAGGAACTAACCATTTCAAAACCTTTCCTGTTTTTTAACCCTTTAACATTTCTCTTGGCTAATATTCATGTAGGTTTCATTTTCTCTCCAAGTGGCAGAGTAGAACATTAATCCTTGAATTTGAAACCCTGCCTGCATCTGTTGCCGTGCTGGATCCAGCATCTGTCCCCGTGCATTTCACAATGAGAAACCTCTGGAGTGGGAGGGTTTAAGGCCACCTTTCCTTTTCAAAATCTCTTGTCATCCTCCTTAGCCTCAGCTATAGCTACACCACATTAATGTTTCAAATTAAATATTTAGTTATCAACTCTTTTTTTTTTTTGATACTAGGGATTGAACCCAGGGGTGCTCAACCACTGAGCCACACCCCCAATCCTTTTTAATATTTTTATTTTGAGACAGGATCTCATTAAGTTGCTCAGGGTCTAGCTAAGCTGCTGAGACTGACTTTGAACTTACGCTCCTCATGCCTCAGTCTCCCATGCTGCGGGATTACAGGCATGTGCCACCACCTCCGCCTATCATACTCATTCTTTAATCTTGGTGCTTTAATTATGGTGTTATAAACTTTTGTATTTAAATATAACTTTTATAGTGTCCTTGTGAAAAATGGGCCACTTCATAATGGATAACTTTAACTGTCCATACCATAGTTTTGGTGCACACATTGGTGAATTCATTTGTAAACTGCAAAGGAATATTTGAATGTTAAGCTCTGTTATTAAAGGGATTACTATTTCTTCTTTAAACATGACTTGGTGGGTTGGCTTTTGCATCTCCTTGTGCCATACATTTCATTTTATAGAAGCATTTCTAAATTGCTCCTCTGTTGTGAAATTCTTGGGAAACATTTTTCCCCTCCTTTCAGCTAGTATAGATCATAGGTAGAATGTACCCTCTAGTGGCCAAAAGCAACATGGAAAAAAGAAAAAAGACCTAGAAGGTAAGAATTAGGATGTTTTTCCCCATTTAATCACCTTTTAACCTAGTTCTGGAGGCACTTATAAGAGAAGACTATCAGAAATGTTTTGATCAACATGGTTAGAAAATTCCCAAGATGATGGTCAAGTTCAGGGTCAAGAGCCTGATCCAGACAGGCAGGTGCTTCTGTTAATAGCAGGTCCACTGCCAACTTCACTTGGCCTCTAATGCCCTTCATGAGCACAGCCAGGTTCCACGGTGTCATCTACAACATATTGTTTCATCTTATTTTAATTATTTTTTGAAGGAGGATACTATTTGCGTGTGTGGATAGCAGACTAGTGGTGAATTGCTTTTCTACCATGTCTTTAAGAATTTTTCTTTTGAATGAATTATGATTTATATTCAATAAATTTAGAAAAGCTTCTGGGTTTTTAACATTAACAAAGTTTTTTGTACATATTAAAAGGTGTAAGTCTTCTTTTAAAAAGTGTTTTCTTTATTAGAAATCTATCTTATTCTGATGGCTTTTCCTTGTGTCTTTAAACATCTCTTTTAATAAGACTGGTCTTTCTCCTTTACAGATGATAAAAATTGCCTTCATTCCCATTCCCTCAAAAAAAAAAACCCATAATACAGTCAACCTTTCTCTAATATTATTTCTTCTTTTACTCTCCAATCAGGTGTTAGACATAGAACATAGTTAAGATTTTCCTCATTATGGGTGATATAATTTGGAGTTGCGATACTACAATTAATATATCCATAAAGCATCGATAACATTATCCCTTTGTATTACACAAATGACATTTTCATTATAGAAAATCATCAAATATGAATATGTATATTGAAGTATATAAAAGAAGCCCTTAAATCACCGTCAGTTTTGGAAAATATTTTCCCAGGCATGTTTATGTATGTTTGTATAAAACAGACAAGAACTCTTTTGCATTTATGAATTCAAAGATTATTCTGCCCTGTGACTTCATTTTCTTAGTAACTTTAATTCACTCCATTTGATCAAGTGTCATCCAAAGTCTCCAGTCTGTGTGCTAAGGATGGGGAGAGAATGGCCTGCTGTTCAGGAGAAAATACACAGCTGAGAATCCAATTTTGAGCAGTGTGTGAGAGTTTCACTGCCCACAGGAAACTGGATCCAGCCCCGAGATTAATCTGGGGATGAGACCATGGGAAGGGGAAAGGGCAGGTATTTTAAAAGCCACAAACAAGTACAATGCTTAGTATTAGAAAAACCCAGGCCTTTGAGCTACTGGCCAGTGAAGCCTGGGCTGGTGGGCCACGTCTGGTGCGAGTGCGCGGTGAGAGTCCTTTCTGTGGCTCCTATGCTGTCTGTGCTGCCAGGAGACCAGTGGCCCTGGGTGGTGGCATCTCAGCACTGGGCCCCGTGCCTGGCTGTATGAGATGGCTCACTTCAGAGGGCGACACCTGGATTGTCAGTCTGAGCAGTGCTGGAGCCACAGGCCATGGGACCACACAGCACATTGCTCAGGTGCTATTAAGTGCCAGACACGTGCTGGGTGCTCTCCTTGCGTCACCCTTCATGTGGCAGTGCCAAGTGCATGTCCTCCCAAGGGCAGTACAGGAGCCTCCTTCTTTTGTAAGAGCCCTTTTTTCCCTCAGGTGCCAGTGGAAGATGTCACTCATGGGCACCGAGCCACAGCTACACACCTGGGTGGTCCAGAGCTCCCACCAGAAGCACCCTCAGTGCTGGGTTACAGAAAGCACTTGGGAAGGAACAATAGTGTCAGGAGACCTTTTTTTTTAATACAAGGTGACTTGGTCAGCAAGGATTCCACTGTTCCATCTTCTCTCAGGCTGTAAGATTGCACTGCCCCCACTTCGGTGTTCTCTAAGGGCAGAGCTCAAGGTCATTGTACCACACCATGGTATGGCTCCTCAGGGACCCTGACGTTTCTGGAGAGCTCTGCCCTCTGCCTCGTGTAATTCCTCTTTCTATGTTTTATGGGGGATTTTCTTTGTGTGTACATGCGTGAGTGTTTTCCATTTCTTTCTGTCTCCGTCTTGCTCTGGGTCTCTGTCTCCCTCCTTCCCTCTCCTCCCCCCATGCCCCCTTCTGTCTCTGCTCTTCCTGCGGTTGTGCCCCCCTCCCACCGCTGGCATCTTGTCACAGGCTCACCTTCCTTTTTAACCACCGCAGTCACTCTCAGCGTCGGTTCCACGTTGGACGACATGGTCAGAATTCAGCAAGTGCTCATTAAGCCGAACTCGAGGGTTTTCTTCTGATTGCTTCTGTTTTCCTGGGGGAAGCATCAATCAATTCCTTTTGTGGTTCTCCTTGGTATCTGCACCCTCTTTCCAGCCCCTCTTTCTCGTGCGATTCTGCTGTCCTCGAAGCTGCTTTGAACACAGACTGGCCGTGGAAGGGGCTCGGCAAGTGCGAATTCCTCCGCCCCTTGGAATGAGATCACTGTGTCCCTGAATAAGACCAGCCAGGAGCCTGGCCCTCAGCCTCTTCCTGTCCCTCACTCTCACACCCTGCTCATTACCGGGGGTCTCTGCTCCACCTCTCAGCTGGCTCTTGAGTTCTTCACACTCACCTGGGGCAGCTTCTGTCCAGGACATTTGTGGCAGCCCCTTGGGTGCTTCCTCCACGCTGGGTCTCTTCAGCAGGCAGCAGGAGTTCTCTCTCAAGTGCAGGTCGGGTTTTGTCCCCACGCTCTTGCAGATATCCCCAGACAGCCCCTGCCTGACCATTGTCTCCTCCAAGCCTCTGCCCTGTGCTCCTTGGAGGCTCTGCCCACCCACAGAGGACCCAGGAGCCCAGTTCCCCTCCCTGTGCGACCTCACACCCTCTGATTCTCCTGCCTGGAGCTCCTGTACCTAGCTGCTCTCAGCTTGCTGTCCTTCCTCAGGGCTTCCTGCCTGGACACCGCCAGCACTCCTGACTCTTGCCACTCCTGCTCCCTGGCTGCTATGGTTTCCACGGAAGTGGATTTGGGTGCTTGATCGATGTCTCTTTCTTTTTTTATTTTTGTACTGGGGCTTGAACCCAGGGATGCTTTACAACTGCACCACACTCTTAGACCACACTTTTAGCCACCCCCCCACCTTTTAATTTTGCGTAGGGCCTCACCGAGTTGCTGAGGCAGGCCTTGACCTTGCAATCTTCCTGCTTCAGCCTCCGGAGTCTCTGGGATCACAGGTGTGCAGCGTGCCTGGCTGATTGATGACTGTGTCTTTTGTGCCCCCGTGGAGGGACTGTGTCTGTTTTCACTCACCATCTGGCCTCAGTGACTGGCACACTGCCTGGTACCCAGTAGGCATTTGATAGCTCTTTGTTGAACCAAAGGATGAATTGATCCAGGAGGCAAGCAAGCAGAGTCAGGGCCTGTCCGTCGCCGTGTTGAAGGCAGCCTATTGCAGGGAAGGAGAAGGTAAACGTGTGGTGTGTGCAGTTAGGACGAGTTCAGAGCCGATTCTTCAGCTGTCTGCCCTTCCGGAAGCCCAGGGAGGAGGTGGGAATTTGTAGAAGGCTCAGTAACATAAATAACAGGGAGGTTTCACACCCTAACACTCTCACACAGCCTGTCTTCGTCCTCCCAGGGCAGCGTTTGTAAGTGCAGCAACAGTGAAAATATTGACTGATATGGGTCTTTTGAAATCGAATCCGTTTCTTTCTTTGCCCAGATGCCACGAGCGATGATATGGGAGTAAAAGAAAGAAGTGAACTCCGTGCACCAATAATGTTCCGGGTTTACCTAGAGAACTCCATGCTCACGCACGTTTCCTTGCTGCGTTGTGTGTGTAACAGGCGTGAGGCTCAGGGAAGTGGTTCATATTCAACAGCAGCAGGTCTGGTTGGAGCAGAGCCTCCAGATGCTTGCTAGAGTCAATGCAGGCAGGGGACCCAGGTTTAGTGCTTCTGTGCTTGCACTGAAGTTTGCGTGTGAGATGAAGGTGTCTCCTGCCGCACTCCCTGTCCTTCAGCGAGCTTCTTCAGAATGGGAAAGCTCACAGTCACATTGATGTATTAGTATTACGTTCTCTGTGCCCATATCTCTAGCTCCTAGGGGCGAGGGGGCGACTTGATCTCTCCGGAACTGGTTTAGACTTGAATCAGGGAGTCCTGAAAAGAGCCAGACACCCTCAGCTGCCACACACTCTTACTGGACCCGGCCCCATGCTCCCCCCACTGACCTTAGCCCCACTGCAAAGCAAAAACAAATTAAAAATCCCCAAAGCACGTTAAATCCACTCTTGCCCGCCTTGAACGCTGTCTGCGCTGGAGATGTGGGCCACGTGGTCACCCCCTGCTTGTCCTGGACACGTTGTCACTGTTTCTTGAAGGTCCAGCAGGAAGCACTAATCACCCTCCAGAGGCGACACAAAAGGATGATTTGCTGGAATTTGTTGGGCAAAGTGTGAAAGCCGGCTGGCTACACCCAGAGCCTCACAGTTTGTCAGTGTGACAATGTGACAGGTGAGGACTAATGGGTGCAGGCCAGAGCCCGTTGGGTGGGGCGGTCTTGAGATCTGTGAGAGGGAAGGAGGAACCGGCAGTGGAAGGCGTTAGGTCAGTGGGGAGAGGAGGGACCAGTGCCTCTTCAGAGGGCCGCAGGCGTGGCGCCTTGGAGCAGTCTACACTCCCAGCCCCGGCCCACCATACCCTCACCTGCCACCCAACCATGGTGGGCTGCAGCCTTCTCCCCTGAAGAGTGGGAATCGCTCTTCCTAGACTGCAGCTCCACCAGCAGATTGATGGGACCCTTGAGGAGCGCAGCCTAGAGACAAACTCACCAACCAGGCTCCTCAAATGGCGCCAGGCGGGCTGCCCTCCTCACACCTCTCTGTCCCACTTGTTGGGTGTAAACCAGCCCCAGGCACTGATGGCATCACCCTGGGGGCTGGTGTCACAGACCCCTGCCCTGCAGTACTGCCTGAAAGCAGGTGCTTTTGATGAGTTCCCTCACAACTAGAGAACTGTGTGTCCTCAATCTCCCCAAGTCGCTCTCATCTTAGAAAAAGGATCTAGGATAGTGGAAGTGTATGTCCTCCAAGGGATATGTGGCCATGCCTGGAGATAGTTTGGTCATCACAATCGGGGTGGGGTTGGCACCACTGGAATCCAGTGTGTGGAGTTGGGGCTACCGCTCTGCCCCAGCAAAGCATGACCCGGTCCAACGCACCAACACAGCATCCCCCTTATGCATGGCCCCCCGGGGGACGCCTGGTGCTGTTTGTAGTGACTGGTATCTGAGGGCTGCGGGTCCAGTACCTACTGTGCCCACATGGACACTACAACCTGCAGTGCTCTAAGTCCCCTGAACAATGGTACAATGCTTGCACATTATCTACCCACAACCTCCTGCATATGTTATTCATAGTACCCAAGAGGATGTAAGTGCTATGTAAATAGCTGCTTTGCATTGTTTAGGGAACAGTGACAAGGGAAAAAAAAATCTCTGCATGTTCATTCGGATGCAACTTTTTCCCAAAAAGTTTTGAGCTCTGCCAAGTCCCTCTGCAGAACCTCAGGCACGGAGGGCTGATCGCACTGTTGCCTCCGGAGCACGCATAGAGTGCAGCACGGATACACTGGGAAACGGGACGATTCCCGTCCCAGGCAGGACAGAGAGAGATGGTGTTGTGAGCTTTCATCCTGCTCTTCAGAGGAGCATGCAATTTATAACTTCTCAATTGTTTATTTCTGGAAGTTTCCATTTCAGGCCACCACTTGTTGCAGATAGCTGAAGCTGCAGAAAGTGAAATTCCAGATAAGGGGAAACTACTGTAGCTCCGCAGTTGAGAAACCACTGGTTGGAGATGTAATGCGTTGAATTATGACTCCCTCCCCCCAAATCTGCTAGAGTCTTCATCCCATTGTACCTTTTAAGATAGGGGTTTTAAGGAGCTAATTAACATTCAGCGAGGTCAGGTGGGTGGGGCTCTAAATCAACAGCACTGAGGGCCTTAGAAGAAGAGGAATATTCCAGGGGTGTTCACATGCAGAGAAAAGGCCAGCAAGGACACGGGGAGAAGGTGGCATGGCCATCTGCAACCAAGGAGAGAGGCCCCTGGGCAAATGCAGCCTGCTTGCACCTTCCTGTTGGAACCCTGAGAAAATAGCTTTCTGTTGTTTAGTAGAACCAGTGTATGGCATTTCGCCCTAGAGCAAACTAACACACCAGACAATGCGTTTTGACGAGCATGGGGAAGCAGGAGGAGCACCCAGGGCTGACTGTGTGATCTTGGACCTGTTTCTTTACCTCTCCAACTCTTCCTTCCTCCTCTGTAGTTGGGACCAGTCTTGCCAGTTCCTGTGGATTTGCATGGGGATTAACAATTGAACAGGTCCCGAGGTAAAAAGACCGACCCACAGCAGGTGCCACTAATTTTGCTGCTGCCTGCAGGTGGTGATCCCACCATTAGCCAGGAAGCCCTGGGACCCTCCCAGGCACATCTGAAGTGTGTGCTGCCAGTAGCATTTTGGGTGCTGACTCCACTGCTACGATGTGTGCAGCTTTTCTGTGCCTGAGACCGTGGTACAGCTGTGAGCACTGCTGTTTTGGCCTTGACCTTCAACCTTATATCATAGTGTGGGAAGAGAAATGGTAACCAAGTAATCTAATTTCATATGGTTCCAAGTCCTATGATGGAGATCAGCTGAGTCATGGTGAGTAACGGGGTGTGTGTGTGTGTGTGAATATTTTACATAGATACAGCCTTGGCATAAATCTCTCTGAGGATGTGGTGTTTTTGTTTTCATCTTTAACTCTCTTGGTGACTTAAATTCCAGTAGAAAAATCATTTTCCAAAATAGTGAGCGTGTCTTGGTACAGTCTTCTCTTGAGACCCTTCCAGGGAAGCTGAGTCTAACTCTAAACTGTGCTATACACGCTCAGCAGTGAGCTTGTATTCAGGAAAGGCATCGACAGAGTTCTCACTTATACAAATGTCTGGTGGAGCTATTCCAAAGTTGTAAGGGCACCAGAGCATTCTTTGATGTGCAGGAAAATCCTGGACATTGCAGGGTGTTGAGTGTCTTTGGTCCCCACCCATTAAGTTCTAATAGAATGTTCAACCCTTGTGATAAGAACTCTTCCCGCTTTCAGTTTTCAAAACATCCCCTAAAGGTCAGTATAGCCCATTAGGATCTTTGTTTTGAGGGACTCCAGCGACCTCTTGCTCTTGGAATCCAGTTGTCCTGCTCGCCGGGACCCTTGGTACTGCTCACGGGCCTCCTTGACTTTCTTCCTCCCCTGCTCTCCGCAAACCGTGTGCCTTGTGCTCTTCTCTCTTCCACCCCACCCTTGTCCCATGTGTTGACCTGGCTTCTTACTTTGCACCTGACCGTCTCTGTAGGTCTGACCTTGATCCCTTCTTTTTCTTTCCTTTCCATTCTCTTCTTGACGAACACGTCAACACCACTTACCAGCAGCTATTCTCCAAGTGCTCTTTCTGTGCCCTTCACACCCATATTTGCAAAAGACACCTGCACTTCTCTGAGCAAGACCCCAGGTAGATATGCCCGAAGTTGAGCTGGTCTTCATCTACTCCTCTCTCCCTTGGTCCTATTTCTTTGGCTGATGATGCTGTCACTACGTATGCCCAGGTGGTTCTGTGCTTTCCCAAGGAGAAAGAAGTTATCGGAGCCGAATACTCAGGAGCAAATCATGGGAAGACTGGAATGGTGGGGCTGAAGGTCAGGGCTCTAGAGGGTCACCCTTCTGGCCTCTTATTGGATTTTTAAGACATTCTTTGGACTAGCTTATTTTTCAGGCCCTGGGCATACTGCCCTGAGCTGATCTGTTCGCCTGAATTGATGATCAGCGGGAGGAGGCTGCCTCGTTTTCCCAGAACCCTTGTCTTTTGGAAGGGATGCCTTTTTATTCAGGCTGATTTAGGCTCTTTGGCATCGAGTGTAAAGGGTGTCTTGACATTTCCATAAAGACATTTAAATGTTACCATCTCCGAAGAAACAGTTTTAGAATATGAAACCTTTATCTGTGTTTTCCCCAAGGAAGAAAAACATAGCTCAATTATCTCTGTAAAATAACTTCCTCATTTGCTTTTCAGGTTGCTAGTAGAAAAAGATAATGATATGGTTTTCAAAATATGAAATAATTAAGGGTGATTTTGTGAAACTTGTTTTTGATTTTTGTCTGTGTAAATAACACTCCATCCAGAGGGTAAAGATGTGTCTAGTTATATATTACCCTTCCTAGTTGGTTTAAAAAAAAATTCTCCCAGGAGAGCAAACATCATCGAAATGATGCTGTGCACGAATGTGCCCCACACAACCCTAAGAAGGTTCTTATAATTAGGAAGAGGAGATGAATTTTTTGTATGTGCATATATTTATTGTGATAAGATGCAACATGAAGTCTGCCCTCTCAACATTTTTAAGTGTACATTAAAAAACTGTTTATCATGGATACTCTATTGGACAACGTTCCTGCACTCTTTCATCTTGCATAATTGAAACTTTGTGCCATGGAGCAGCAGCTCCCTGTCTCCACCCTCCTCCAACCTCTGGCAGCCACTATCCTACTTTTTACTTCTAGGAGTCTGACCTTGTGTAAGTAGAATCAGCAGCATCTCTCCTTCTGTGCCTGGCTTATTTCACCCAGCATTGTGTGCTGCAGGTTTATTCATGTTGTAGCCTAGGACAGGATTTCCTTTTTTTTTTTAAGCCTGAATAATATTCCATTTGTGTATGTGTGTGTGTGTGTGTGTGTGTGTGTGTTTGTGTGTGGTGTGAATGTGTGTATTACTTTTTTTTTAAGAAAGAGAACAGTGAGAGAGAGAGAGAGAGAGAGAAAGAGAGAAGCAATTTTTATTTAGTTTTTCATGTGACTTTCATTCCTTGGACACTTCTTTGTGTACGTGGTGTATACTTGCACATGCCAGGCAAGCACCGTAACCACTGAGACACCATTTTAAAAAATCTATTAATCTATTAATGAACATTCAGGTTGTTTCCATTCCTGGGTTGTTGTAAGTGACCCTGCAATGAACAGAGGGTGCTGATAGATCTTTGAGACCCTGTTTTCAGTTTTTTTGGATAAACACCCAGAAATAGGATTGCTGGATAATATTGTAGTTCTAGTTTTATTTTCTGGAGAAATCTCTGTTTTCTATAACACCTGCGCCATTTGACATTCCCACAAACGTTGCTCAAGATTTCTAATTTCTCTACAACCTCTCTAACAATTGTTATTATTTTTTTATTTATTTTGTAATGGTAATCCTAACAGGTATGGAGTAACATCTAATTTTAGTTTTGATTTGCAGTTCGATGATGATTACTGATGTCATTAATCTTTTCAGGTACCCGTTAGCCAGTTTTATGATCTTACCCCACACATGCAAATCAACTTGGAATGGATTAAAGACTTAACATGTTAGACCTGAAACTATGAAAGTCCTAGAAGAAAACACAGGGACAGCGCCATAATGTTGGTCTTGGCAGTGATCTCCTGGATATCAAAAATCCCAGGCCACAAGTACAAAACTAGATAAGAGTCAT
Source organism: Aplodontia rufa (assembly GCA_004027875.1). Lineage (NCBI taxonomy): Eukaryota > Metazoa > Chordata > Mammalia > Rodentia > Aplodontiidae > Aplodontia > Aplodontia rufa. Next base: position 49,237 of record PVKS010005176.1, on the reverse strand, counting down.
TGCATCTAACTGCAAAGCTCTGAGCAGCAAAGGAAACCATCAATAGGGGGAAAGGCGGCCGGTGGGCTGGGAGAGAGCGTTTGCAAACAGGATCTTCCATAAGGAGTTAACATCCAAACCTCTTGTGAGAAAGATCTTCCAGTGACCCTAGGTCAGGAGTTAACGTGTGTGTTCTGCCTGGAGCCTGATAGTAAATACGGGGGCCACCCAGGCCACATGGCCTCTGCTGTGGGGGTGTGGAAGAGGCTAGGACAATGCATAAACACGTGGGTGCGGCTGTGTTTCAAGTAAAGCTTTACTTGCCAAGACAGGCTGGGTGGATTTGGCCTGTAGGCTACAGTGTGCTCACCCTTGACCTGGAGCTGGCTTTCTCAACCTCCTGCACTGCTGCTTTCTGCTGCAGAGTCTGTTGTTGTGGGGCTGGGGCTGTCCTGTGCACGGTACCGTGCTTAAGAGCTGCCTCATCCCTAACCAATAGGTGCCAGAAGCTACCCTGTCCCCTCAGCCCAGCTGTGATAGCCACAGATGTCTCCAGACATTGCCAAATGTCCTCTGGGTGACAGAATCGCTGCTAGTTCAGAACCTCTTCTCCAGATGATTGAAATAATCTGATAAAGACTAATAGGAAATATTTCCCTAAAATATTCACCAAAAGTAGGGTAAGAGACCAGTTGAAAACCTTGATATATTTGTCTTAGGTAGGTCAAGGTCTCTTTAAATGCGCCATCATTACTGCTTAATTTGGAAGCAGTTCAAAAATAACGGAAATAGCAGCAGACTTGAAAAGTGCTCCGTTAATAATGCAGATAGGAGCGTAACCTACTTTGGTGATCAGCACAAGGTGATTCCACACGGGCGTGTTCTAACGGGGTTTTCGGAGTTGGAGGGTCGCCTGTGCATTGGAGAGGCTAGAAATACCCACTGGCTCTAATTCCCCTTGTGCACGGGTCTATTTTTTCTGCTTATCTGAATTCAGAACTAACACGAACAGGGCGATTTTTGAAGACACGCATATGTTTCTCCTTGTTTGGACAGGGGTAGACAAAAATGGCCTGGTTCCACTGCAAATTGGCACCCACACTTGTTGAAAGTTGAAAACGGCACAGCCCTCGCTAGCGAATCCCAAGGCACATTGTCTCCTTGTCTTTTGAAATAAACACCTGCTTTGGCAATAGGAGAGGAAAAGCTGTCTCCATCAAGAAGTTGCTGGGGCCTGGAGCGATGGCTCAGTGGTTACGGTGCTTGCCTGGCGTGCTCAAGTACGCAAGTTCAAACCCCAGCACCACGCACACAACAAATTGTTGGAGGAATGAAGGCCACGAAAAAACTAAATAAAATTGATTCTCTGTCCCTCTCTCTTTATTTATTAATTTTTTTAGAGGAATAAGTTTATTTAGCTTTTCACGTGGCCTTTGTTGCTCCAACACTTAGGGTCCTCGTGCTTGCCAGGCAAGCGCTGAAACCGCTGAGCTACCGCTCCAGCCCTATTCCTCTCTCTCTCTCTTTTTTTTTTTTTTTTTTTAAAGAAGTTGTTGATTGCTTTTTCTTCATTGCTACTATTCTTTTAATAATTCGACTAAGTGTGATTTGCAACCTTACCGCTTACATAATCATAATTTAAACAACAACAAAGCAAACCCAGTGTTCATCAGGAATTTCAGTTAAGCCCTTGGAGCTGATTTTCTCTTTGAACTTGAGAATCAAATACATTAGTGTATTCTCCTTTGGTAAGTTCTCTTTAGTTAAGTACAGTTTTCTAATTGATTGGGAAGAAAAGCATGGTTCTTATCCTTGAAACGACCTCATGCTGTACAGCCTGCCATTCTCGCTGTCCCCTAAGACTGTAGCCCACACACAGAGGGACCCATCTCCCTAACGCCTAATGCACACGTAATGGTAAGGTTGTTTGGACCTCAATGTTGGGAGTTGTGAAAAGGTGCCATGACAGCAGGTGCTTCCTTTGTAGCCTTTCCGCCAATCCACAGTTCAATCGTGAGACCCAGCTCCTAAACCCCAGCCGTGTGCGCCGTCCTTTCCAGGGAAGACCTACCATCTTCCTTGAAGGCTGCTCCAGGGTGGGCTGTAGATGGGATGCACCTGACGGCAGGCCTTTCTCTTTGTCCCCAGGATACCATGGCCTCTACTGCGAGGAGGAATACAATGAATGCCTCTCTGCTCCGTGCCTGAACACCGGGACCTGCAGGGACCTCGTCAATGGCTACGAGTGTGTGTGCCTGGCAGAGTACAAAGGTGAGCAGCTTCCCGGCCTTCGTGAGCCGCGTGGCTCCAGGCGACCTCCTGGATTTCTCAACTCTAATGCACATACCTCTAATTAGGGCATGAATTTGTTTAGAATCAAAATCAATACTGTGCCTGGAGTGGTTTTGGGGTCCAAGGAGATCAATTTACAAGTCTTAGGTTTCTTCCTGATAAACAGAAAAATCTCTCACCCTTTCCTCCTTGTATCCCAGCTTTCTCTTTTTGTTGAATGTACAGAAAACTAGAAACAAAAAGTGTCGTTACTGTGGACTGGGGGACAGAGGTGAGAGGCGTTGGCTGTGATCAGGGTGGAAGAGGAAAGCGATAGCCTCGTGGGAAGAGGGCAGGTCTGGTCCACACTCAGTACCCTTGATCCCTCCCAGCTGTCTGCTGGAGGTGACTTGAGAAGGTAGATTCTGCTGGGGACATCTCAAATGCTCCCGAGGACTGGGGTTCTCTAAAGGGTGCAGGTTCTGAGAGTCTTTGCTTACAGCAAGATTAGGGGATGGGGGTTCAGGGAGAACCGAGGACTCCATCAGTGGACAGCTGGGCCAGAAGGACCCCTCAGGTCCTGGAGAGGAAGTGTGTGCTGTGATGATCTGTGCAGGACTGCGAGGCAGAGGCGTCTCCTGACCTGTGGACGCCAGCTGCCCTTTGGAGGAGCTGCACCGTGGCTGGGCTAGCCTTTCTTTTTGGTGGTCTGGGAGAAAATCATCTCACCTGGGCGAGAGTACTGAGATCCCAAGCTGGGAGGCCTCTCTCCACTCCAGGCCTTTATAGACAGGACCCAGGTGGCTGGCTCTTGCAGCACTGGAGGAGGAACTCACCTGCCTGTCGAGAGAACTACCCTCCAGCCCAGCCAGGATGGGGACCTCGGACCAGTGACTCACAAGAGGAAGAAAAGTCTAAGGAAATGAAAAAAAAAAAACAACCGAGTCTCTAACCACTCAAGAAAGGAAGTGAAAAGGCAACGAATCCTCCCCCAAATCGAATTTGGATCTGGAAAAGCAAAAGAAGGAACTGCTTCGTGATAGGCATAGAAATATGAGGAAGCGGAAACCGTGAGCGAAGAGACAGGAAATGTGGAGGAAAGATCCGAGGGATCTGTTTCCGTCTGGATGACAGATGCTGCAGAAGAGGGGATGCGAGGAAGCAAAGTGGAACTGAGTTAACTTCAAAGAGAAGAAGGCGGCGAGCTGAGAAAACCCTTGTTTCAACAGAAGGGGCACTCAGAGTGGCTCCCGAAGACGACGCACGATTGAGGTTTCTGGGTAAAACCTTAGGATAAGGAGAGATTTTACAGGTTGAGTAGGGATGAAAGAGCCGAATCGGCCTGAGCTGCTCCCCTCCGTAAAGAAGGTAAATGGTAGCAGAGCAGTGTTTCTCAGGGGAGAGAACTGGGAATCAAAAGATGGCCAAAGAAAGACATTTCTGTGCACCCAAGGATACAGAAATCACCAGACCACATATGCCCTCTTTAAGGATCCTGTTTTTAGGCTGGACATGATGGTGCATGCCTGTAATCTCAGCAGCTCAGGAGACTGAGGCAGGAAAATCACAAGTTCAAGGTCAGCCTCAGCAACTTAGCAAGGCCCTGAGCAGTTTATGAGGCACCATCTCAAAAGACAAAAAAGGGCTGGGGATGTGGCTTAGAGGTTAAGCACCACTGGGTTCAATCCCTGGTACCTCTCCCCAGCCCCCTCCACACACAAAAGTATTGTTTAAGTATCCTCACCAGAAGCCAGCATGGTGGTTTTACACCTGTAATCCCATCAACTTGGGAGGCTGAGGCAGGAGGATCACAAGTTCAAAGCCAGCCTCAGAAACTTGGCAAGGCCCTGAGCAAATTAGCAAGACCTTGTCTCAAAATGAAAAAATAAACAAGGCTGAGAACTCGGCGCAGTGATTAAGCACTGCTGGCTTCCATCCCTGATACCAAAAAAGAAAAAATAATCCTCACCAGATAGGAACCAAATCAAAACAAAGACATACAGGTAGGGGAAGGTGAAGAGTACGAGGAGGAACGCTGAGTCGACTTCCTTGAATGCAGGAACCTAGGGAGGTGATATTGATGTGATTATGAATGGTAATTTAATGGCAAATAAAAGAGGGTGACCTCTGTATCCGCCATCTATTGCTGCATAGCAAATTACTACACACTGGTGACTTCAAAGGCTTTTTTATTTTATCACTGAACTGTTTGGTAAGTTAGATGACAACCTGTGTGACTCGAGATCCAGTGTCACTCAGAATGGATGGAGGTCCTGGCGGGGCTGACCCCTTGCTTGCGGCTTGACTGGGGAGAATAAGTCTCCACAGCTCATGGGCAGAATTCACATCCTTGTGGCCGTAGGCAGCCTGCTCCATGGAAGTCCACAACAGTGAAAGCCCTGCTGCTCCCAGCTCCTGGCTGCAGGGAGGGCGTAGACCCTCATCCGGGCCTCACCTGGTCAGGTCAGGCCCGCTTAGCATGGCTCAGAGGCAACCCATCAGGGACCTTAGGTGTGGCTTCAAAATCTCTTAATTTCGCCATATGCCCTTGGTTAGAACTCAGACCCAAAGAGAGGGAATTAATTACACAGGGCATGATCACTGGGGTCACCCTGAGTTTGTCTACCACACCTATGCTCAAGGAAAAATTTCAATAGCCAAACTAAAGTTTCATATTATTTTAACCAAACCTGTGAGTTGGATAGGATGGGATAGGAAGAATCAAGAGGCATAGGGTGTGTGATAGGTCTCATCCCAACAGGCAGGTAAAGTGTTTAATTTTTTGCTCTATTTAAGGAGACACTGAGGTGTAGGTATAAACAGGCTGCTGAAAACAGGGAGGCAACATTGGCAATGTCACTGTCAGTGTGGAACATTGGGAATTAGAACTCTAGAGGCCAAGTGCAGGAAGAGAGAGAAGAGAGGTGCCAAGACCCGTGCTCTTCTCTCCTTGGGGGATGAGGTTCTCTCCCCTGTGGACGCATTTCTTTCTCCAGCACGTGTTTGCATGGGGCACCTCCAGGATCAGGGAGCTCCGGCCAGCGACGCTCGTCACTAACTGGTACTCCTCTCAAGCTAGAGCTCCAAGAGCGTGCGTTGGGGTTGGGCTTTAACTTCCTACTTGACTTTTATATCTTTGTAAGTGGTGACTTTTACTGTTTCATGTTTAAAAAACTTAAATGAGAAGATAACCTCCCCCAAAGAATGAGTGCAACGAGAAGTTGGGCGTAAGAAGTTGAGCTACGAACATTTAGTAAAGGAAAGAGGTGAGGTGGGAACGTCTGCCAGATGTTAAAACACCTCGTAATGCTACCATTACTGTTTCCTTCCCATGTTACCAGTGTAGGAATGGACAGGAAATCAGAAATCAGAAGGGTAGTGGCCCAGAAACCATTGCCTATAACAGTAATGGCTCTGAAAGAGGAATTGCTATGAAGGAGAAGGGATTCTTTAAAAAAAAAAAATGGTGCTAGAAATAAATTGAGCTGGTAAACAGAAAACAAAACAATTCTGGCACTTCCAAATATATTCCACATGAATAATAACGAAAAAACCCCTTCTCTAACTTCATGCCCTCCTCTACTTAAAGTCCTTTCTTCCCTTTTCCTTTTTCCACCATGCTCCTGAGAGTTGACATAGATGGTGCTTCTATTTCCTTCTTTTTATTCCTTCCTTACGCCCTTTTGTGGCTCTTGTCACGCCATTCCACGTGGTGTTCAGGGAAATTCTTGTTGAACTACTGGGGAACTTTTCTGTGATACTATCCGCCTTCCCTTTCCCAGCACAGTCTTGCCCCTTGCCCTGTTGTCACTGGGTCCCTCTCGCATAGCACCCTGGTGCTGGTGTCTGACTCCTCTCTCCTCATCCTTAGTCCTTGTTCCCTGACATCATGAATGCTCTGACCCCAGAGTTTCCTTCTTGCTGCTCTACTCCTCTGCCTTACCCAGTCCTGTGTCTGTCTCTGTCCACTGTCTGAATGCTCATCCATAAACAGATGCCATCTGACCTCGCCCAGCATTTGCCTTATAATTGCCATGACGATTCTCCTAGCCTTGTATTCAATTCTTCTGGCTCCAGTTGCCTTACCCCTTTACTAAAATCGTGATCACTGAAGACAGTTACTACATAGGGCCGTTTCTTTTCATTTTGGCACTGGGAATTGAACACAGAGGTACTTTGCCATTGAGCTATCCCCAGCCTGTTTTATTTTGTTAGTTTGAGACAGGGTCTGGCTAAATTGCTGAGATTGGCCTTGAGTTTGCGATTCTCCCGCCTCGCTGTCCTGAGTTGCTGGGATTACAGTTGTGCCCCACCACGCCTGCTTTTCCTTTTTCTTAATTCTCTGCAGCTCTTAGTTTGGTGTCTTGTACAAAGCAAATGCTCAACAGCTCAATTTATTTGAATTGAAACTACTGTTTAACCCTCCAATTAAGTAAAGGAAGCCAACTGGAGCAGTTTCCTAAGATGTAAGTTTCCACTGTGGATCCGGCCTTGTTGGAAAGCAGATCTCACTGGGGGCACTCAGCACCCTCCCTCAGACCTGCCAGATGCTGACACCTCCTCCAGCCCTCGTCCAAAGCCACTTCATGGTGAGACTAATAGGACTTATGGTTAATGTTCATGACCTGCATTGTTAAAAAGGTGAAGGTACAGCTGCTTCTTGGATTGATTTTTATTTCTAGCAGAGCAAATCATAGATCAACCAACCATTTAGCCATTTGGAAATTTTACTGACAAGAGTTAGAAAGAAAGCACTTCAATTTTTAATTATGAAAATGATATAATAATAATAAGCATTTTAGAAAAAAAGAAAATTTGAAATTGTTTTTAACAGCATAACACAAGGGCAGTAATTGTATAGTTTCCACTTCTTTAATATGCATGTTTTTCCAGCTATAATTGAGTTTAGCCACAATTGTGTATTGTGCCCTCAACTAACGTGATATTAGATCTGATCCATATATTGCTAGGAAGGCTTACTAAATGTCCCCACAAGGGAATATTTGTCCATATCCTTATTACTCAGATCCTCTGATTGCTCTTACCTATTGCCTCTGATGTGCGCTGTTATAAATAATCCCAATGGAGATCTTTATTCACATAATTTTCATGCTTTCTGGATTGGGAGGTGTTAGTGTCTCAGAAATGAGATTACTGGGTTACAGTTTTGGTCACATCCTATTTGTTTGATTTTTTTAGAGACTACATAAACTTACGGTTGAAAGAATGCAAACTCTTTCTTTGCTGGCTGAAGTTATTTGCGTTGCTAGAATCTGGATTGGAGCAGGCATTCGGGGTATTTGGTGTGTCCAGCCCTTCTCCTGCACTGGGATGGATGTAAAAATGAATATGATAGGGTCCCTTCCTTCTGCAGGCTTCCATTTCACGAGAAGAGCAGGCTGAGGCTCACGCACACAATGTTGCGGCTAAGGATGGGGCATCCATAGTACTTTCTAGAACAGTCCAGAGAATGCTGAGCTCTGTGACAGTGGAAATACTAGAAAAATGTTCATGGAAAAGGAAATTTGAACAAAACGAGATGATGCTTTAAAGCAAGTTTTAAGTACCAGGAATGCTTCCAGTTAATTTTCTTCACCTAGCTTCCTTTTCCTGGAGATAAAGTAATTCTCCTCTGTTTTCAAATATTAATTGTGACTAAATTTGTGCCAACAGCAAAGGTTTACAATTGACGTGCTGTTCTCTGAATTCTCGCTCATTTCAATTCTAAAATTAAAGTCTGCAAAGAGCCCTGTTGGAATAGAAATCCGTTCAGAAACATTTTCTTCATCCCTTCATGTGAAAACTATGAACTTTTTATTAGTTTTGACTGAATTGCGGTTTATTTTTGCCTGAGACTAAACACAGATTTCGTCATGGTGCGTCCTGTGGCCTTTGCCAGTGAGGGGTTCACTTCAGACAGTCTGAAGCGTGGTCCTGGTTTCCCCCAACCGAACAGGGTGTTCCTGAGGCCGATTTGGAAGTTGGAAGGGCTTCTTGCTCCTGGCAGTCTTACCTCCATTGTTGGCCAAAGTGCAATGGCCTGCGGTCGTCGCTTTGGAATGACAGAGTTTGCTGTCACCGCTGTGATCTCTTTCACGCATTGAGATGAGACCTCTGCTGTAGAGGTCCTCGGAGATCTGTGGGGACTCCGACAGGGGACAGATAAGTTACGATTTGGCACAGCAGCCTCCGCAGAGTGGGAATGCCAGCTGCTCTCAGAGCATGTTGGTGGGGCCTGCTCTGTCTAGGGAGGGTAAAGTTCATTCTCCCAGGGAAAGGACACTCGCCTAGGGATGTGATGGGTGAGTTCAAATTGCTTGGTGAGGTCCAGTCTGGGGGGGAGGGTGAAGGAAGACGTCGAAGTGACAGGGTGGCCAGGGCAGTATGGGGTGATTGCTGGGGAGCCCCGGAAGGTGGGGCCCTGGAGCTCAAGAGGAGGCACCCCCAGCAGGTCAGGAGTGCCAGGAGTGTGTCCTCTGTATTTAGAGTTGTGCTCAGAGGTGTTCATCTCCAGTGACCAGCAGTGCACTGTGACAGATATTTTTATATAGTGATTACCTAAGCTTAGGATCTGCAGATGGCAGTAACCCAGTGCTGCCTGGGGGTAAGACCATCTTCCCATCTTGACTCGCGTGACTGCGTTGGTGCAGTCCTGCCACTGGGAAAGCGTCCACTTGCCACGGACGCTTAAGTGACCAAGGTCTTTCAAAAATGAGAACTAATAAAATTATTCCCCCCAAACCCCACAAACACTCAAACATGCAAAAGACTGAAATGGCCTGTTATCTTGGGTATTTCATCAAATTTATTTTTTTGAAGACTTGAAAGTTACAATGTTTAAATATCTGGCCGAGAATCTGCCTTTCAGCCTTGTATGAGCACCATGGGAATTTGCGTAGTTATACGCTATTACCCTGGCTGGTGCGTTACTAGAAACCCGGTGAAGATCTTCTGACTGCTCCTACCTTAGACGGAGTTGTCTTGGGTTTCAGACATCTCTGAACTTCATGCAGCTGTGTTTCCCGTTAAAGTGGAAAGCCTTTTTCAGTCCCTGGTTCCCACTGATCAGCCCCTTGGGAACTTGTGAAAATCGAATCTTTGTCTCACTGTGAACATGTTGAAGCAGGTTAGATTTCTGCATTTTATTCTTTCAGCAGAGTCCCTGCTATTTAAGAATCAGCGGGAACTGAGACTCTGGGGAGACGAGGCCATACACACGAACACTAAGCACCATCACCAGATTTGTGCTGGTCTTGATCAAAGTTGGTTTGATCTCTCGTATCACTAGGCCAGGGAGTTTCTTTCAAGTCCCTGGAGACAGAGAGGGAACTAAGACATGGCGATGGGGGCCTCCACCCAACCAGGCATGACACAGTGAAGCCAGGGTTGTTGTCCCAGGAAGAAAGGAAAGATCTGAACCACTCTCTAGAAAACATCTGGCAGGATATTGTTAATGGCTTGGATACGATGGTAAAGGATAAAAAGGAATTAAAGACCATCCGTCCTCAAATGCTCAGCTCAAATACACCGCTAGTGTGAGTACGGGTAGGAAGGTCCTTTACTAGTCTCTTCTTTTCCTCTTTCTTAAGCCCAACTTCTTAAGGAGTAGACAGAGAAATGAGAGAAAAGCCCAGCACAGGTGATTTCAGTGCCTGCTTGGTGAATCCCTGGGCACGGCTGCTGTCTCACACGGGACAGCTAAGTCACCAAGCAGAGAGCAGATTAAGTAAATGCTATTCCCTTATTATTTGCTTTCTGCTTTCTTTCTGAGGCTGAACAAAAGGATGGGCACTGTCGTTATTTATACTCTTATCTACATTAGGATGTGACTCATCTTCCTCTCCTAAGGATGTGCTGTGAGGGGGACAGAGACAGAGAGAGAGAGAGAGACTAATCCGTTTTACCCTCCAGCAACACAGCAGATGTCCCACCTCTCAAATAGCACTGGACTTAAAAAAATTAAATTACAAAATGATATTGCTCATTGTAACTAACTTCAACAAAGAAGAATACGTAGACGTGACGGCCAAAGTAATCCTGCTTCAGGTATTTGCACACGTTCACGCTCACGTAAATTGGTTTCGATTTCTTTTCTTTTGCAAATGGGAAGTTTTCTGCTTTTACTCTACATGTTATTTGAAAATGTTTTGTGCTACACGTGTGCTGAGCTCCACAGAGTTTTGGGTATTTTCATGGCCAGACCCAGGTAAACTATTAAGCGAGTAGAGGCTGAGTTTGGGTTAGCAGAAGCTTCAGATCACAGCTCCCCGCTCACTGGTTTTCCCATCTTAGATCCTTTCCTCGGTTTCCTCACCTGTAAAATGGGAGGATAGGGGCATTTACCTCACCGCGTTGTTAGAAGGAATAAATTAGATGTGAAGTACAGGCCAGGGCCTGGAACGGCCCGTGAGCTCAGCATGTGACTTTGAGTGTGGAGTGCTGCGTTGGCTTCCAGTACAACCTCCAGACATGGAGCAGCCTCCAAAGTACAGCTGGGACTCACCCAAAGATCTGACTCCGAATCCTCAGCACCTTGGGTGCTGTTGTCAATTATATGGACATCTTATTGCAGCTGTCTGGCTCTTTCTGTTTCTTTTGGAGACTTAGAAAGCATTTGCCACTGAAAATTATCTTTCAGGTTTTTTGATTTCTGTGCCCTAGGCATTAGGGACATGTACTCAGAGAAAAGTGCCCGTAAAAGTTGTCACAGTAGGGCCCGTGGGCAGGGGTTGAATTGATTTTCTCACAAGCCAAGTTTGTTTCAAGAGTAAACATAGATGTCATGTTTTCCAACGGTAGAGTCAGGAGCGTGCACACAAGCTTGCACACACACCAGAATCTGTCCCAACACCACCCCCTGTGTCGTTCAAGCACTTCGCTTTCAAAGGCCATGGGAGCTGGAGGTTTCTGCATGAGTCACCCATTTTGTGATTGTCTCTCTGCAGGAATTCACTGCGAGTTGTACAAGGATCCCTGTGCTAATGTCAGCTGTCTGAATGGAGGCACCTGTGACAGCGAAGGACTGAACAGCACGTGTGTCTGTGCTCCAGGCTTTACAGGTAAATGTACCCCAAAGTCCCTGATAGTGTTGAGGTTAAGATAGCTCCCAGTCCTCCACGCTCAGAGGATGGCGAAATAGGAATACGATCGCAAGATGAGGGCGACAGAACTTGCGATCAACCGTGCGTCATTCAACGAGTGAAATGAGGATTCGGTGCTTAGCCATCACGATGTATGTTCAGAGCTGTAGTTTTGAAACGTGAGAAACGAGCCATTCCGTGAACACCTGAATGAGTGGACCTGTGGATTCAGGTCAGGAAGGATGGAATGTGTCTTCCATTGAAATTTCATCCAATTATTGCATTTCTTGTGTTGAATGACCTACAAGTAACAGAATTTTGAAAACTGAAGAAATTTGGTGGCTATGGGAAGTTAGGGAGACCCTGTAGGTTTGGGGACTGTTGCTGGCACAAGTACAGATACTGCTGGGTGGGGGGAGTCAGGAGGAAGGACTGGGAGAGAGGGTGGGGACCAGGGGCCAGTTCCCAGGAACCGTGGCAGGCTCTGAACAGCATCAGAAAGTTACTTCTCAACTGGGGTCCACAGCCTAACTTGGGATCTCTCTTCAAAGCCACCCCTTCCACGAGCTTCAGGGAGTCTATGAATCTCCAAAAGTGGTTGTGGAATATTCCATGGATGGGTCTGTGTGGAGGTGGGGTTCTCAAAATTTCATCAGATTCTCAGAGGAACACTGAAACCAGTAGACTACGAAATGTCTTTGCCACAGAACCCAGGAGTGCTGGAACTCAAAGAGCAGGACCAAGTCTGTGTTTTGAGGGCTTTGTTTATGCAGCAGAGGCGTGAGGGGCACTGTGGCATGGGGGTTGGGAGAGGTGACCTCTCAGGTGCCCAGGGGAGAGTGGACAGATAACATGTGGCCACCGGCTGGAGGGCACCTTGCTGGCTCCCACTGCTGAGCCCCCTCGGCTCCTCCAAGCCCTGGAACACCGGGCACAGCCTCCTCCCTAACCCTCTCGAGGGAGCCTCCTCTGTGCCCCCGAGGAAGATGCCAACAGCCGCTGCATGGAAGAAGCACCTCCTGAGCTCTGTTTATCTGCTCGATGTCCTGTGTTTTCCTAGGACTGAGAAATGGGCTTAGTCCAGAAAACGATTCCCAGATGGTTTTGTTTTGGTGAATGGTTTAAAAACACACAAAGACATTTATACATCAGTCAGTGGAGGTAAAAATAATATTGGAGATGTATTCTGTTTTTCTTTTTTTCCCAGATATTTTTATCCTACCAGTAATAAAAAGCATGGGAGAAAAAATAGAAAATAAGGGGCCATAGAAAAAACTACCACTCAAAACTGCACTAGTAGGAAATTATCCTTATTATTAAGATATTGATAATTTTGACATCCAGGGATTTTCCCAAAGGCCTGGATGTAGACAGTAAATAGTGTATATTCAGAGACCTCAGAGCATAAAAGGAATCACACTGCCCATTCTATTTGATACCTCATTTTTCAGTTAAAAATGTACACAACATGAATGTGTTTCCACATCAAGAAATATGCTTCCGTGTTCCATTTTTACTGGTTGCTTATAGTTCCTCACATGAAATATCATGAATTTTTTTAGTCCACCTACAATTTGACCTTTCCCTCTTATAAACAGCATTGACAGGGATATTCTTGTATATACATCTTTATGTACTTAGGATTTTTTGGTATAACTTGCCCCAAATATGATCCCAGGATCCAGGAAAACACGTACCTGTTTCGATGTTATTCTCCAGGAAATGAACAAGAATAAACATCGTGCTGACACCTCCACCTCCAAGAGTGACAGAAGTATTTATTTCCTCGTTTAACACAAATATTCCAGAATTCTGGAAGGCAACCGTGCCACTTTAGTATGACTTTAATTTGTAGGCCTTTGATTCCTTGTGAGGTTGACAACTTCTAAGATGTGTTTCTTGTCATTTGTATGCTATGAGCGCTCTATTTAGACTCTGCTTTTCTGCCAGACCATTCACGCTAATCTTTATTCTTCTTGTTTTGAAATAGTTTTATAGATAAAGTATTATACTTTATCTGACAAGGTTCTGAATATTTCCCCCCTGCATTTGCCTTTTAAATGTGTATAAAGTATTTTGCATGCATCGTATTTTAAGTTTATATAAATAAATCTTGGTGTTTTCTTTTGATTTCTTTTTTTGTCATTTCATGAAAGAGTCTATCAATCGAGACTTTATAAATATTTTCCTATATCATTATAATCATGTGTGAGTTAATTTTGTGCATTTAAATCTTTAATCCATTTAAAATTTGCTTCAGTATCTTATGGGAGAGGAATTATAATCTTTTCTCTAGAACTTTAGCAAATCCACAGTCTCCTGCTCAGCACACACTCTGGGGTATCCCAAAGACAGCTCAAACTCATCGATTCTCTTCTTTCTTCTTTAGGTATTTGCTAGTTTATCAAATGGTTCTGCTGGCCAGAAACTGGGGAATTGTTTTGATACCTCCTCTTTCTGCTTATTTGCATCCAACTACCAAGGACTCCAAAAACTTCTCCCTTGGCGGAGTCAGCCCTCAACCAGTCGCCTGCTAGGTATCTGTTCATGGTCCCCACCCTGATCACAGGGAGCTGAAGTAGGTTCATACTTCGCTCTATCTGGTCTTTGAAAGCAACAAATGTCAATCCTTTCAGCCCTGGTGAGTTTTCAGCTTGCAGAAGACTACAGAGTAGTTGGGGGAATTGTGCTGCTGATGTGTTTTACAGAACACTGGTCCCAGGAGATGCTCAGTGGAAAAAAGGTTCTGTGTCCAAATGAATTTGAGACATGGTACATGCCACGTGGAAATGCCTAAGGGATGCTCACATACCGAGGACGCTGGGCAATCTTCCGGTCAAGAATCTTATTCACCTTTGTTTATTTTCTGAATATATTAGGTTATAGAACCATTTTTCTCCCTTACAAAAGAAGTATTTTGTTTTCTGAGAATTATTGCTCCATGGGAGAAGATAAAATATTAACTCCTTCCATGCAAGGCATGTTGAGCCTCTCTTCTTGGAGTTTGCTGCCTTGGAACCAAGTAATTGTTCATTGTTCTTGAGACTGAGCAAAACTTATATCTGGTCAACTCTTTAGAGTTTGAGAGTTTGCCATCTGACACAGTGGGATGAATTGGACAAACCTTTGGTGTTTAATTAAATGGCTTTCTTTTTGGGTCCAGACCCTTTAATCTTAGGCCGGCAGGCAAGGTCTTGCTGACCTTGCTTCTGATTGAAAACTTGTCCTCTCTCACCTGTTCCCATCACAAGGACCCTTGCCTGGGTTATGGCCTTTCCTGTCCACTCTGGTCTCCAGGGCTTTGCCATTCTGATCGGTGTGCGGTCACAGCTCATGGTGGTTTTAGGTTGAGTTGCCGTAATGACAGATGATGCTGAAAACTTTTTCATGTGCTTAGTTCGACATTTGATATCCCCTTGGAAGAATGGCCTCCTCTTGCCTCGTCTCCATTTTTCTAATCTATCACATCATACCCAGACTGCACGCTATCAGTGTGACTTAGAATCATCACCGTTGTCCTTGATTGCCTAGCTGAGGTCGTTTTCCCTCTATAGTCCTCTCTCCCACCCACTTTCCAGGCTTCCCTCTTCGGAAAGAAGTCACTCTGTGCAGCCCACCCTTAACTGGGGATAGGGTGGGGTGGGCCGGTTATGTTCTGCCCTTGGGGGGTGGAGCAGCTGCAAAATCTGTTTAGAATTCTCCATGAGAGATTTGTTTATTCTCCTACATTTATTTATTTATTCAATCATTTATTTATCTTAATAGGGACTTGTGAGTGTTTATTTTATACTTTGGGTTACAATCTAATACCTTTTTATTTATTTTGTTGCTCAAAATGTTCCAGCTTTGGCCATTGGAACACAGATGGTTCCTGTGTTGCTTCGACATAGCCACATTTTGGTGTGGGCAGTATTGTTGCTGGTTTTTTTTTTTTTTTTGTATTTTTGTATTTTTTTTCTTTTTTAAATTTCCTCTTTGGTACTGGGGATTGAACCCAGGGGCTACATCCCCGGCCCTTTTTATTTTTTGTTTGGATACAAAGTCTTGCTCAGCTGCTTAGGCCTTGCTAAATCGCTGAGGCTAGCTTTGAACTTGCGATCCTCCTCCCTCAGCCTCTCAAGTCATCTTTGGGTTTCTATATGCTTTCTGGCACTCAGGATACTCCAGTCTCATCCTGTGTATTTCATGCCTCAGTCCTAGAGAATCACCCATTTCTCCCAGGATCCCTGGTTCATTATTAGAGAATGACTTTAGAAATAGAGACCTGGGCCCTAATATGCTCCTCGCAACTGGTGTGTCATTACTTTTATAGGTCCTCTCAGCTGACACAGCAAGGAAGAATATGCATATATACCAAACTGTACCCTCATACACGTCATAAATACTGCACTGTGTAGACATCTACACCTATGTTAAGCCAAGCGTGAGTTCATAGCGATGTCTCCAGCTCCAATCCATCACCACATCACCAAGGCTTCGGCCTTCTTCCCTGGATTGGCACACACCTGGCTCCCCACATCAGTCCCTGGATTGGCACACACCTGGCTCCCCACGTCAGTGTCCATCCACTTAATTGTTGAGCAGTACCAAAATTGTTCACTTGGGTCCTTGTGGGAAATGACAGGAGCACAGTGCTTGTGTCCAGCTCGTCCTCCACCGAGTCTAACCAGCATGGCTCACCTTGCGGGTCAGCACCTCCCCAGGCATCTGGTGTACGGCTCCCTCCTTTTTCCCAGACTGTGTCCTTTCCTGGGATCTGACAACTGGAGCTCTGATTTTCTGTTTTGTTTTTTTTCTTTGCCTAGCGGAGGACATTTCTCCAGCATTGTTTGTTGAGAAGACTATCTTTCCTTCATTTAATTGCTTTTGATCCTTTGTCAGAAATCAGTTGGCCATTTTCATGGGGGTCTATTTAGTGTTCTCCATTTTCTTCCAGCTGACTGTTGTCTGTTGCTCTGCCAAAAGCTCAGCCTTGATTGCATAAAAACTATTGTAGCTGCGCAGCTGTTGAAATTGAGTAGAATGTTTTCTATCGCTGTATTCTTCACTAATTTTTTTTCAAACTTGTCTGGGTGCTGGTCATTGTGGGTTAGTTGTGGAGTGATTTTATTTTATTTTATTTTATTTTTTAAGCACAGTCCTTTTTTCTGTGGCAGGTAAGCTATTTGCCAGCCTAGTGGATCCTTTCAAGGTTGTTTTTACATTCTGGGGAGATGATTTCAGCATAACCTTTTCTCTAGGGACAGTTATGCCCTCATGCTAAGAGGTGACCTTTTGTGGCTTCATCGATGCAGTGGGTGGTCGATGACATATTGAGGTTCTGAATACTTTCCAGTCCTCTGTGAGTTTGGAAACTGCTCATCTTCCATTTTGCTTGCCAGGATCCTGGAGTTTCATCTCACACGCAGCATTCAGCAACGAACCCAAGGGACACGGCATATTTCTGGTGCTCTGTTTCTGAGTGGCTCTATCTTCTGTAGTGGTCTTCCCTACAAATTACCTTGGCCTCCACCAACGCCAATCTTTGTCTCCTCGATTCAATGCGGCCTTTGTGCTCTCAATTGGCCCCAGGCAGAGATCCAGGACCAGTGTGGAGCTCAGTGCTTTATTTCCTCCCCTGCAGCAAGCCCCGCCATGGTCTGCACCCCGTCCAGCTCTTAAAAGTCGTTCTATTTTTCGTATATTTCATCCAGTTGTCTGGTTGTTTATAGGGAGAGGACAGGGCAGGTTCCCGTTCCTCCCTCATGATAGCAAAAGTTACAAATGATTTTTTTGACCCATTTCATCTGGAATAAAATTCTTGTGAAGTATGGAGGAGTCAGAGTTGAAGCACCAAGCCCTGCGCCTGGCACACAGGTAGCGCAGGAGGAAGACGAGACTGTAAGCGGATGGTCATCGGCATCTTCCAGTGTGGGCTCTGGGGACCCAGAGATTTACTAACAGAGTGACTTTGGATTTGTTTTGTTTTGCATTTTCTAATTTATCTGGGGAAGGACAACAGAATTAATTAGAATGCTTGTAGATTTGCGTAAGTGCTACCAAATATACCTACCAAGCATATTGCCTCTTAGGAAGCAGTAGATTGAAAAGAAATTGTAACTGATTTAGGAGTCAGACCCCGACTGCCAGTCCCACTCAAGTAGAAATTTCATTTGGTGCCAGAAATGGTGGTGCAAGTCTATAATCCCAGTGACTCAGGAGGCTGAGGCAGGAGAATCCCAAGTTCAAGGCCAGCCTCAACACCTTAGCAAGGCCCTAAGCAATTTAATGCTTGGTGAGATCTTGTCTTAAAATAAAAATGAAAAAAGGATTGGGAATGTAGCTTGTTGGTAAAGTACTCTTGGGTTCATACCTCATGTGGGGTGGGCGTGTTGGGGGAGTGAAGTGGGAGGAGATCATTTGATAATTCTCTTCACAAATGTTATTTAAGAATAATAGTGATTTAAAAGCAGGTGATTTTTATCTAACACAATTTAAAAAAGGAGTAGAGTGAGTCAGCGAAAAAGCCAACTGGCTCAGGCCAGCGAGGTCTTGAAGATTTATTACGTTTGCAATTAGTCATATCTAGCACTAAGAACTCGGCTAATAAAATAAGCTGAAATGCTAATTAATTAGAAATGTCAGGGTATTGATGTCAGGGTATTCAATGCATGTAAAAACATAATGCTCTTAATATGAGACTATGAGGAAACACAAATGAAGCCAAACTTATTTTCCATAATTCATAGTAAATCCTCACATATCTTGTGTCACATGGATGGCAAAAAGCATGGTCATCGTAGGGCCGGGAAAGCAGTTGTCCTTGAGAGACCGCTGGCTGGAAATCCCCTTGAGTGGCTCTACTTCAGTCTCCCACACCCCCACCGTGTTCCAGCCTGGGACGCTGTGAAGGCCCAAAGCTGAGAGCCAGGAAGAGCAGGAGAGTATGTCTGTTGAGCAGGCCATGGGCGGGGGGCAGGTAGAAGAACATGGGGCCTAAGTGTCACTGCCAGCGCTCATGTGCTGTGTCAGTAACTGCCCTATGATCTGGGTGACATTGTGACATTAAGATGATATGGGTAAGTGATCTCGTTTACTTCCAAGGGCAGCTCCGGGAACACCGTGCTGGGGAAAAGCAGAATGACATAAGTTTGGCACTCTCTCTGGGTCCCTGTTCTCATGATCCTGGTTCTTAGATAATTGATAAATGTCCACAGAGAGATTTCATCTTGTTTTTCTCCACCCCTCCACCCTGCCATCTTCCTCTTCTTTTTTAATCAACTTCTTCCAATCTGGCAGGGCTCCAGGAACAGACAGTTTTAGGGATCTGGGACCTCTGCCTGTTTTTCGAGCCCCTTAGTGATCCAGATGTGAGTCGTGCATCTGACCGCTCTGATTCTGGCGTTCCTTCCTCCGTGGAGGAGCTCCGGAGCGGAGCAGGCTGGACAGCCCGAGCCCACAGCTCTGCAGCTGCACGGGGCTTAGGGAATTAGAAGGGCAGGACACTGCAGCTGGACTTCAGGATGCAGAGCTTCTCCTGCCATTGAGGCAGGGAAAAGTCAGGCCATTTCTGCCGCTCTTGCTGTGCAGATAACAGGGCATCTCATTTCAGACCCTGCAGGGTTAAGATTTCCAGCTTTAGCAAACCTTGCTTAGTAAATACTTGCATTAACTTGTCTCGCTTAATGGCCGGGATATAGACTGAGGTCTTGGAGTTTGTCCTTCAGCCTTCCTCAGCACGTTCTTGTTTATGTCTCTTCAACTAGTCTACCATGCAGTGCCATTTGTGACAATTTAGTTTCTGCCCCTTTCCACTCAGAGTGATCACCCCATTAATACGAAACAACCTTTGAAATAGGTTAGTAAGAAGCAATCAATCTCATGTCCTTTCCATCGAAGAAAATGACCATATATATTGCAAGAACCGAATGCACTTAGACACTGCCAAATTATAACCAACCTAGTATGACCTAGAGGTAGTAAATGTTTCATTCGACGGATTTTACTTTAAAAATGAAATAGGGGGCTGGAGCGTTAGCTCAGCAGTTACGACGCTTGCCTGGCATGCGCTAGGATGCGGGTTCAAACCCCAGCACCATGTACACAACGAAGTATCAGAGCAACGAAAGCCATGTGAAAAACTAAATAAAATTGATTCTCATTCTCTTTAACTGTCTCTCTCTCTTAAAAAAAATGAAATAGTCAGATGCCAGGTACATAAAGAGTGTGAGATGAAACAGACATGAAATATTTTGGTGTGAGATTTTTCCTCAAAAATTGGTCTGTGAGTGACAGATAGTAGTTTCATAAATGTGAGGCAAACCAAGACAGGTAGAAAAGCAATTTAACGCTAAATAAGCCTGGAAGTAATTGCCTAAAGGTACTGAAATATTGCCTCTCAAAAATGGACAAGATATTTGATTTTGCTCCTATTTATCTCTGACTATAGCAGTGGAGTTTCATTTTTCATCCCTGTCTGCGTTGATCTAAGCAAACAAGGGCTTTTTTTCTGGAAATTTCTTTTTCTCATTTTCAGACTTTTAGGAGAGACTGTCTCAATTTGAAGTATTCTTTTCAGTTTTGAGGAGATGGCTTTATATGTGAGAAGCATATTCATTTTGCACCGGCTTGTCAGAATGGCTGTAAAATCACTCGGAGGCGGCCTTGTTCATATCACTTTTGGTAATAAGCTATTTCCTGTAAGTTGATGTTTGGCTCAGAGTGCATTGGCCCTGCGTCCTGGTTTGTAACTTTATACCTGCTTCTCTGAGGCCAGGGAGGCTGCTAGGAAATGCAGAGTCTAGTTAGGGTCAGGAGCTCGAGGCCACTCTTCATGATGGGGGAAAGGACAGACTGCCCGGGATATGAGCTTCCCTTGGGCCACCATTTCTTAGAAAAGACAATGGTAGATTTGGGCTAACCCCCAACTGCACAACTGTCTCTCCTGAGCTAGAACTGCTGCTCCTGATAGCTCCCCAGGCAGATGGAGGGACCTGGAAAGCAGAGGTCTGGGGCTAGGCACACAGCTGTGTCCAGAAGAGCCAGTGTCTGTCCAGCCTGCACACTCAAATACTTGGCTACAAAATTATCATAAACAGGGAGTTTTTGGCTTTCTGGGGCTTCAGAAAAATAAATAATATTCAGCTGCCAAAATCCCAAATAAAATAGACTTCTTTAATAAAATCAGTAACTTAAGTTTGCTTTTCTGATCAACCTTGAAGGGTTTATTCAGACTCGGGAATCGGCTTCCGTTAACTAGTTAATGAAATAAAGGAGAGGTTCTTCTTCCCAGTGCTAATATTCGTTCTTTTCTAGTTTTACTTAAATAAAAGATTCCTTGTCTGGAATTTTTGAGAGTTCCGCACGTTATACGAATAGCAGGCTCAGCTCACTGCTAGCGGCCATGGTCATGGTCAGCTGGGGGTCTTGATTTTGCCTGAGAAGTCTCAGGAGCTGTGGGAGCAAACAGTCCCTCACCAGTTTTCCTTATCTCCCTAGGTGAAGAGTGTGATATTGACATAAACGAATGTGACAGCAACCCTTGCCATCATGCTGGAACCTGCCTGGACCAACCCAATGGTTATACCTGCCACTGCCCGCACGGCTGGGTGGGAGCTAACTGTGAAATCCGTAAGTATTCTGCAGCTTGGCTGCTGTTATTTACCTTAGCCTTTTCCTGCAGCAACAGGGTGCCCTTTGGGGCCAGAAAGTCCCCACGTCACCAATGAAGCAGCAAGGCCCAGAGGGACAAGTTACCCCTAGTTGCCCACGAGTCCCAGCCTCATGTTTCTGCCCCCTCCTCCAGTATGCTGGCCCCTGCTGTCCTGAGTCTGCACTCAGCCTTTCCACAGGGATGAGAATTTTCAGATGTCATCCAGAGTTCATTGCTGCTCAGGCAGCCAAAAATGTGCTAAACCGAGAAGCATTAGAATCATATCAAAAAATAGAGTCTCTGTGTTGAACAATTTAAAAAGCAAGATGGAATGTAAATTCACTCCGCACTTGGGTCTTCAAGAAGTGCCTTTGAATGCATTAGGTTGCATGAGTTGCCTCAATAAAAGTCCACCAAGGGTGAACTGCGAGGCTGAAAGGCACCGGGGGCCGCGTCCACCTGGGTGCTGTGTGGTGGGTGAATGAGTAGAAGCTGGACAATCTCAGGGTCAGGGTCTGATACATAAGAACAACTTGTCTAGCAGCATGGAGGGGAAATGGGAACCGACGTGGAATTGTGTTTTCAGTTGTTTCAGAAACTTCCAAAAATTCAACCTGAAAGGTGTTTTCTTCTTATCTAAACTAGGGGAGTTTGATCTTTTATAGTGGAAGAGATCCAACCACGTTGGCTGGGGGATGCATCCCTCCCATTCCAGACGCTTCTCTTCATGGGAGGGATGTTGCGTCAGCCCTCCTTCCTGGGCCCTCTCATCCCCCTCAGCTCCTTGACAGATAATAATAATTTATCCACTGTGTGAGTTTGGAAGGAGGCAAATAAGTATCCACAGCCCCGTCTCTCTGTCTGTCTGCATGAGCTCCTGTCTGCTGCCTCTGCCCCTCCGGGCCCTAAGTTACACGATCAGGACCCTCCCTAGTGGTCCAGCACCACCCATGGCTGCATCCAGTTGTCTAATTCTGCGTGTTTCAGGGGGCAGGAGGGGTCCAGTGTTAGGATACTCTCTTATCCACAAATACAAAGCATGTTTTCTAACATCAACATGACCAGGAACACATAATATTATTTGCTGCTCAACTGCTTCCTCTTTCTTTCCTCTTGGCTCATAGCTTGAGAAGGAACAGGGACTCTTCCCAGATGTTCCTGTACAGAAGGCTCTTAGGACCAGCTCTCCTTGTTAAAGATGGGCTAGAAATGCTACCTCGTAAAGAGAGAGATGGGATAGTAAAGGGTTCTGATGGTAAAACTGCTGAAAGCTGCAATTTGATATAAAATACTAAAATTGAGTCTAGTGAGATCTGTTGGAAAGGGTTCTAGACTTGGGTCAACAGGACCTTGGTTCTTGCTCTGGCCATGGCTCTCACCACATGACCACATTTAGTTGAGCCTTGGTTTAATTATCTGTACCAAGGGACCAGTTTTGGTTCGAAAATTTGGTAATTCTATGAAATGAAAAATTTTGTGCCTTGTGCTAGAGTGTTACCCATTTTAAGTTTTGAAATAGTGTTGGTGGGGCTGGAGCGGTGGCTCAGCAGTTGGAGTGCTTGCCTGGCATGCATAAAGACATGGCTTCAAACCCCAGCACCGCAACTAAGTGTTGGGAAAACAAAGGCCAAATGAAAAACTAAAAAAAGTTGATTCTCTTTTTATCTCTCTCTTTAAAAAAAAAATATATGTATATATTTATATATAAAGTATTTGTGAAGATAGTAGAATAAAAGGGACACATGGGATACCCTCAAAAAGTGTCTGAAGAAAATCCTGTACAGGTTTAGGAAAAAATCTAAATTTCACATCTTTCTGGTAATGACAATATAGGTAAAAGATATACAAAGATAGAATGGGAAAGACAATCAGTGGCTTCGAAGTCTAGCTCCAGCGTATTCTGACCATGTGACCTGGGCAAACAAATTGAGCCCTGGGAACCTTGTCTTTCTGACCTGTAATCATGTTGGGCTCACCCAGATAACCTCAAACACTTCCCCACCTCCAGATTCTCAATTTCATCAATCCATAAAACCCCTTTTGCCATAGAAGGTAACATATTCATAGATTCTGGGGATTAGGATACGGACATCTTTTGGGACCATTGTTCTGCCTTCCACGCCACCCAACAGTTAGTTTCTCTTTTTTCCTACTTATTTTTGAAAATTATCATATTTGGAGATTATTTGGAATCTGTTTTACCTGTCACAGCATTGTTCTAATCATTTTGATGAGTATTTGATGAATAAAATGACCATGGCTCTCGCCGCCAGGGAGCTGGTTCCAGACCTCAGTCTCCTGCTGCCTAACCAACCTCAGGATGGAGCAAGGCCATTTCATATCTCTAGAGCTCAGCATCTTCTTCCATAACATGAGGGATTAAGTGTCATGGTCAGTGTTCATACTTCCAGCTCTCATATTATCGGTTTCATGTCCAAAATAACGCCACAGCGTGATGGGAAACACAAATTAAAGGCAGAGACCTCCTATTACCTCCTCCCACACAAAACAGCACAGAACATTTAATGTCACACATGCAGAAAAGAAAAAAGTTCAATGCACATGTGGAATACTCACCAATACGCAGAGTACATGGTGTGTATCTAAAACCTGAGTCGCCTCCATGAGGGTCAACAAGTACAAATGAGTCAACGTTAACATTAGCTGTCCCTACAGAGTCTGAAACCCTGGTAGGATCTCTGTGCAGATAATACCATTTTACCTCCTGTGCCCAGTGTTTGCCTGGGTAATGAGTGTTTCTTAGGGATTTGCCCCTTTGGAGTTATTGTTTGGCGCCCAGTTAGTATAGAAGCAGAAGCCCAGCAGACTATGCCAATTTATCCCATGCATCAGAAGAACTGATCCAGAAGCATCCTAATTGGATGGGTCAAATTACTGTAGTGCTGTTTTATGCATGCTCTGAGACATTTGTTCTGGAAATTAACAGAGCAGTCCTGGTGAAGTTTTAATTCTCTGTTGCTTGTTTTTATCAGCTTGAGACCTATCAATGTTTTTCCTTCGGATTTTAGCAAAAGGAAAATAGGCCTTCTTAGATCAAGGTCTAAAAATTAAAAAAAAAAAAAGGAAATTCCTGTAGATCTTTACATAGTGAATGTGTTTTGTTTTGTCTGTGTTGGGACGTAACATTTATGCATGACAATCAACCTAGATCATTGTACGTTGACCAGTTGAATCGATGGATAAACTATTCAGTTAATGCTATTCTGCAATAATCAAGGGCCTCCTTAATAGCAGGCCTTGAATGCAGGGCTTGTGCTATAAACATCAACAAGAGGACCCTGCCTTCAGAGGTTCGTAACCTAGTGTGAGTCAGGATGCACCATGGGTGTCACTGCATGACTTTGCCCAGGCGTTTCCAGGCACCAGGGAAGGGAAGCACGACTCTTCCCGGGCCAGGGGTGAAGTACAGGGGCACTTCTTGGGCCTCTTCCTCTCAAACAAATGGAAATCTTAGCAGCTGAAGACATCGGGAAGTGATGTCATGTGGGAGGACTCATCATGTGAATAGGTTGGGTTCTTTGGTTCTCTGCTTATCATTTTTTAATGTGAATTAGGGTTTAAAATTGAACCCCCTCCACCCAGATATCCACCTCACTCCCCAGAGGTAGCAGCTGCTGCTCATGCATTGCATATTCTTGCAGCTCTCATGCTAACGGGCACCTTCTCCGTGCATCTCCAGACTCCTGCTTTTGTGTTTAATAATGTATGTTGAAGGTTCATCCATGTTGGATTATGCAGATTTATCTCACTTTTTTTTAACGCCATATGACAGTTCCATTCTGTAGGGCTCCATAATTTATTTAGACAGACAATTCATTCTAGCAGTACTAGAAAGAACATTTTTATAAATGCATCTGTCTTAGTCTGTTTGGGCTACAATAATAAAATGTTTTAGACTGAGTTATTTTATAAACAACAGAAATTTAGGACCCAAGGGTGACTTGCAAACCCCATTTAATCCATAATTACCTTATTAAATACTTTGGCCAGCAGGGATGCATCCTCTACCTACTTCTCAGGGAGTGAATGTGACTGGATGTGGAAAAATCAGCCTGACTGAATGCAGAGAAGGCTTTCTGGAGTTCTGTGGCTGAGACCTCAATTCGGTGGGTTGAGCCGGTTTCAAATCCCAGCTCAGGTACTTACTCCCCAGGCGCTGCTAATTGAGCTAATAATGTAGATCATAGTGCGAGGCCTGGCACAGAGTAGGTGTTCAATCAATGGTTGCCTTTGTTGGAATCTGCTGTCATTCTCTTTGAACAACCAGTGGACTCTGGATGCCTGCTTCAAATGAAGTTTCCCCGGCCCTGATGGAATATTGATACACGAGATGCTTTTGAGTTCATAGCTACTAATTTTCTGTAAGTACAGAAAGTTTTAGGATAATAGGCATTGTTTAGAAGGATATATCATTGATATCATCAGACCGTGACTTTTCATTCCAAAGTAGACACGTATGTCCCATGGAGAGAATCTTTCCTTCCTCCCTGTCTGAACAGCTGGCCATGGGCTACAGGACATAGGGAAACACCGTGTGGGCCTTCTGACTGCAGCCCGCAGAAGGAAACGCATTTTCCAAGTTGATTCTAGACATTACACACAGACTAACGCAGACACAGAACCTATCACTTACAAGTGAGGCACTCTCTGAGATAGTGTTTTAAATTAAAAACATTTTGTCATATATATGTGCATTTTATAGGGTACCTTATGATAATGCGGTAAGTACGTGAATAGAATGTAGAATGATCACATGGGGTGATGAGCATTTCCGTCTCTTCCAGAGTGGATCACTTTCTGTGTTGGGGATTTTTCTCTTCTCGTTGTTTTGAGTATGTCATAGGTATTTCAGCCAGTAGTCATCCTACACTCCACACAGAAGAAGCAGAGCGACTCCTTCCTCTCCATGTCTTGGCACTTCTTATGAACTTCTTTCTGTGTCTCCTTCCCCACCCTTCTGTCTCTAGTATCCACTATCCCTCTCCATTCTTGTAAGAGTGACATCCTAGTGTCCACAGACAAATGAGAACATGTGGCATTTGTCTTTCTTATTTCACTTAACACAGTGACCTCCATTCCATCCGTTGCTGCTGCAGATGACAGGTTTCTTTTCTCTTTATGGCTTAATAATATGCACTGAGTGTTTATATCACACTTCCGTTACGTGTTCATCCACGGTTGGTTCCACGCTTTGGCTGTTGTGTGCAGTGCTGCAGTAAACACAGAACAAGCATCTTTTCACGCAGTGATTGCGTCTCCTTTGGATGTATGCCCAGTAGCGGGGTTGATGAATCTGATAGTAGTTCTAGTTTAAGTTTTTGGGGGAATCCAGCACTGTTTTTCATAATGGCTTCTCTAATTTACATTCCCATAAACAGTGTCTAAGACTTGGCCTTTCTTGGCCTCCTTACCAGCATGTACTTTTGTGTTTGGTGATGACCGTGCCAAGTGGGATAAGGTGATGTGTCTTGGTGGTTTTAATTTGTGTTTCCCAGTAAGACTGAGAATTTTTTCATGTACTTATTGGCTATTTGCATGTCTTATTTTGAGAAATGTCTGTTTAGTTCTTTAGCCTATTCTTTATTGGATTGCGCGCGCGTGTGTGTGTGTGTGTGAGAGAGAGAGAGAGAGAGAGAGCGCGAGCATAGGGAGATTGAGAGAAAGAAAGTATGTTCACTCATCTGTGGAGGCTGGAACTAGACCCTGACCATTGAAAAAGGAGGTATACTATCATGTTTTAAATTTGGATAAGGTGTAATGTCATACAACCTAATACATTTTTAGAGATGTTTTGGGGAGGGGAGGGGAGGGATAAGGGTAGGTAATTGGTGGGGCACTCTTAGGGGTAAGTCTAATCTTCAGAATCTATATACATATTATTTCATTAAAAATAAATAAAAAAAGAAAGTGTGTTCAGATTTTTGAGCTCCTGGTACACTCTGATTAGTAATCCCTTGTTGGATGAATAGTTTCCAAATACTTCCTCCCATTCTGCAGATTGACTCTTAATTCTGTTATTGCCCTTTCTGTGCAGAAACTCCTTGGTTTAATAAAATTAAGTGTAACCATTTGTCTACTTTTGTTGCCTGCACTTCGGGGGATCCTAGCTAAATAAATCATCACTACACCAATGCTATGAAGTGTTTCCCTACTTTTTCTTGTAATTTCATAGTTTAAGGTTTTATACTTAGGTCTCCAATATATTTTGAGTTGATATATACATATATATATATATATATATATATATATATATATATATATATATATATATATATATATATATAATCTTACCAGCACCATTTATTGAAGAGATAGTCTTGTCTCCATTGTGTTCTTGACACAGAACAGAGAACCCAGAAATTAATCCACGTTCATACAGCCAACGGTTTTTGATGAAGGCAGGTTTGACATCAATACGTTGATTTTCTTACTCTCAGTTTGGAAAGCGTTGCTGTTGATGGAGATTGAAGCTTTAGAATTGAAGCATCTGGGTTTAAACCCCGGTTTTACCCCTTAGTGTGTGTAACCCTGGCCAAATTGCTCCCCCTACCCCCACAGCCTCAGTTGCTTCTTATGTAAAATGTAGGTAATAATGGTGTCTACCTCATAGCTCTATAGGAAAGATTAAGGAGGTGGCACCTGAAGAATCGCATGTAGTGCATATTGAAGTCAGTAGATGTCAACTGTTAACCAACACAGCGACATACATCCAAACAGCTATCTTTCATCCCCACGTGGGAGTCTCACAGGCATTTCCGATTCACTACATACAGCACTGAACTCAGGATCTCTTGTGGCTGCTGTCCTGCGGTGATCCCTGCCCAGTACAGCACCTCCTCTGTCTGTGACACCAGCCCAGGTGGCTGCTACCTTTCTCTCCTCATTGGCCCACAAGAACCGAATTTTGTCTAGTTAATTCTGCTCTGACACAGCCCTGCCACTGGGCACTCTCTGACTCCATCCCTACACCTCAATCCAAGCCACCCCCAACTCTCTCTGGTCCCTACTGGCCTCTACACTGGCCCTCAAACCTGGTCTTCACCTGCAGTCAGAAGGATCCTTTCAAAATGCAAATCTGAACACTGCAACCCTCCCTCCCTGCCTGTGCCAAGCTCCTATTAAACGCCTGCCATCATTGAAGACCAGAGGCCACCCTGAAGCTGACAGGGCCTGTAGGGGCTGGCTTCCCCTCCAGAAGCACCTCCTCCTTCCTTGGGTCACTCTGCCTCAGTCCCTCCAGCAGCCATGCCGTCCTCCATCCTCCCTCCAGTCCTCTCCCCCACTGTGCGCTGCTCTGGTGCTCTGCCTGGGATTGGCTTCATTTACCCCTCCCCGTTCCTGGTTGGTGCCTGCTTACCCTCAGGGCCTGCCTCCTGGGCGCCCATTGTGCAGACTCTCTTGACACTGAATTAGGCAGAGCACTTTGTCCCCTCCCGTGCCTCTGCAGAGCGTGACCCTCACTGACCCGGCACAGTTGGATTTGCACATTGGTTTTTTTTGTTTTTTAGTTTTTTCAGGACTGAGGACCGAACTTGGGGCTTTGTGTGTGCTAGGCAAGTGCTCTGCCACTGAGCTAAATCCCCAACCCCTTGCACATTTATTTTGTGATCATTTGGTTGATGTCTGTATCCCTCAGAAGGCTGGGCGACTCCTAGAGCCCACTGCCCTGTCCGTTCCCCATGCGCGTATGGGTATTGAATTCATGCACGTTTGGTGAATGGATCTTTACAAAGGAGAAAATCTAGTCCTTCTCTTCCTTTCTCCGTGTATTCCTTTTCTGAAAATTAAAAAGCATTGCAGTTTTTTTTTCACTCTCCTTTACTTGATTGTACAGATAACCTTTAAGTATGGAAAACACAATGGAATTTGAAATCCATCCTTACAGTCATTCCAGGGAGTTAGAGGTCTCAAAAAATATCGATCTACACAAGTGACATCATCGCAAAATACTGTCATTCACTTTTGCTCTCTTTTTAAATAACATAGATGGGCAGACTAGTCTACCTATATTCACCATGATGAATTAAAATCATAGATCTGGTGAATGTATTTACAATAAATATGCAAGCAACTGAAGTCTGTTGGTGGAGCGGAGATGGGCTCCCTTGTATTCTCAGCTTGCTGCTGACCGTCTGAGTCACCTCACCTGGCGCAGCTTCTTGGAGTCTAGTCCTTCACCTAGCCATAGGTGATTGTTGGGACCAACAAACTAGTAAAGGTAAAAGCACTTTGAGAAACACTGCACCTCAAATAAATTTAAATAAAACTGCAAATGATCCCTTGAGCACCCCAGCACTCCCTTTTCCCCCAGTGCTTCTGTGTGCGTCCGGGTCCTGGACCTGCTGGGGCCCATGAGATCTTTTCACTCAGCACATTCAGGTTTAGGTTCCTTCCCCATGTTGGGCTGTAGCCAACATAGTAAATGATTCATGCGACAGACTCCTGGGATGCAGCATGACTTAGGAGGACGGTACCTGGACTGGGAGATGGCATTTGCAGCCACCTGGTGCAGATAAATTTGCTGCTTCTTGGACCAAGTATTGGCTTTATTCCAAGTATTGGCTGCTAAGCCAGTTAGCCGACAAAGTGGCCACCTTCATCATTTCTATCAAAAAAGTTTCAGATGGCAGTAAAGTGGAGTCTAACTTAAAAGAAGAGGGCAAGGTAAGGATGAAAACAGAATTTTTAGAAGAAATTTTGGTTAACTTTTCCCGCAAAGTCCAAATAGCTTGGAACACGGGAATTTGGGAAATGGAGCAGATGGAGAGAAAGGCAAACAGTGTAGGCAGCTCGTCAGACCCAGGACTGTGCTGCACGGAGCACTCCATTCATCGGAGTGGCCATGTGGCCGTGTGGTTGTGAAGTTGCAGTGTCTACACAATCAGTGTGATGTGTAAGTTGTTTGCACCAAGCGCATGCATAGACCCTAGGAACTCATCAAGGACACGTGATCCCCTAGTGAGCGGATCTGAGCACCCTGCACGGTGGAGTGGAAGTGGTGCCGGCCAGCCTTATGCTGATGCGTGTATTGACATCCTCCACTGAGCTTTGGACTCCAGCCTGCAGCTGAATTTTTTCAGGAATGTCATAACACTTAGAAATCAAGTGAAACATGCTTACTTTCTCAGCCAGAAGAATGAGCCCTCTCCCGTGCACCCGGTGTTGCCCAGTGGGAGGGCAGCTGATTTGGGGATTGAGCCTTGGTTCTGGTTCTACCAAACTCCAAGACTGTTTTCATGCAGCAATTTACGCTTCTCTGTCTGCCTGTGTGAGTTGGCTCCCAGGGCGAATGGTCATTTCGTCTTCCTAAGCTGCTGCAGCTGCTCCTGAGCTGGGCAGGCAGGCTTGTATGGCAAAGCCAGCTTCCCAGGTCTCAGTAATACATTAAAAAATCAGAGGATCTGGATGCACAATCAGAAGTCACTTCATTTATCCCTTCCTCTCCAACTCTCCCGACAAGGCCAAGGCAGGTTCCTGGGCCATTTTCCTTTTAAGCTTCTAGGAAACGGGGCTGTGGGCCTGGCCCTGTGTTAGGTGTCTTGCTGTGTAATTCCTCAGGATGCAACTTTTCAAGGTCAAGAAGAGCAGGTTCTCAGACTCCATCATCACTGACAATGTACCTAAGCCCAGCGGTGGGGATCCAGAGGCCACAGATACTCTCACCAAAAACAGAACAGAGGAGAGTCCTGAGGATTTCACAGGAAGGCAGGTGCACTCCTGTTCCCACCCATCTGTGAGTCCAGATACCAGGCAAGTGGTGGCCAGGTAGAGGGGTGATGGTGGTGACAATGTGAATAAAACAGGAGCCATCCTCTTTCCCACGGGGGCTGCTCAGCTTCCCTGTGGTCATACCCAACTCGTCCTAATTTGCACAGCTTCCTTTCAAATCTCACGTTAGCTACACGTTTCCACTCATCTGCTGCTCTGTTAGCAGCACATGATTTGCCAACCCATGCCAGCCACAGCAAGTTCCTCCTGTCCTTCCATTTGTTCCTGTTGGTACAGTTTGGTGCTTTGAGGAAGCACACAGGGTGGGGCTTGACGGTCCTCAGCTCAGAGCATTTGCCCTGGAGGACGGCTCGCTCTTCTCTGCCCTTTCTCCTCCAGCACCTCAGCTGCTCCTCCTCCTTGGGTACACCTGCCACGTACCTATGTATTCATTTAATTTTTAACATGTTTCCTAACATGTGCTCACAGCAGGCCAGCAGGATCAACACTGCTCTTTTCATCCTACAAATAAGGAAACTGAGGCTCAGGGAGGTCAGTGAATGTTGGAATTGAGGCTGGAAGTAAGGAGGGTGTGGCCCCAAGGGGTGCCTTCTCATATTTTGTCATACTCTGTGCTGGGAGATTATCTTGTGAGCTTTTCTGCCAATAACTTATTGCTTTTTTTTTTTTTTTTTTAAGAGAGAGATAGGGACAGTGACAGTGACAGAAAGAGAGAATCAATTTTATTTAGTTTTTCATGTGGCTTTCTTTGATCCGAGACTTCATTGTGTATGTGGTGCCAGGGTTTGAACTCGCGTACTTGCATGATGGGCAAGCACCGTAACTGCTGAGCCACTGCTCCAGCCCCATTATTGCTTATTTTTTTGATGGTAAAAGAAACACATTTTTCTCCTAAAAATATAAAAGTTAGAAGAGATAGAGAAGTGCAAAGAAGAAACTAAAACTCACTTGTCATCTGCCCTTCCAGAGGTCACTGTCATTAGCACATCACTGTGCAGTGACTAAAGTCTCCAGGTGGCCTTCCAAGCACTCACCCCAGAGGGGTGTCAGCTTCCTAAGCCTTCTCTTTGAGAGCAGGGGAGAGAGAATAATACATCTCCAGGTGGTTATGATTCAGCGAGGTATTTCTGAAGAACTTGGTACACAGTGAGAGAGCAATCTGGTTTCCATATCGTCCCTGACTGAGTGTCCCGTTGGGCAGGTAGACTCTTCAACTTACACGCAATTGCCAAATTACCGTGTCTATAAGTAGGTCCTGCTTGGGGACACTCTTCTCTTTTGCTGTTTAATGGAACTATTTTCATCTCACCTAGAGCTGAGCACTTACTTAGGTGGTTTCCCATTTTGGGGTGTTGGTGGGTAGAGGGAGCATGTATGCGTGTGGGGAGCTTTAGCTCCATCTGTAACATTTTATTTATTTTTTAAAAAAATATGTAAAAAATCAAAAGCAAAAAGGGTAAAATATTAGTCTGTCAACTCTGAGTGGTGTCTGCTTATTTTCGGAATGTGTAAGGGTTGACAATTTAGCGTTGAAAATCTGTGATGCTTAGATAAATGTTCTTGCTGGAGGGGCTTTGTGCATTTCCAGGGTTATTCCTGAAGCACAAACACAAAAGTGGGGATATCTGGGTTCCAGTCATGTCAGTGAGTCCAGAAAGGGTCATAGGTCTCCATTTCTGTGCCCTTGTCAGCTGTGATTTTCATGATTTTAAAATGATATTTGGAGCTGGAAGAGGAATTGCATTTTTGAGAATTGTTATGAAGTTGAGCATTTTTCTTTTTGTTTCTTTGGTGATTTTCTCGTTATATCCTTTGCCCGTGTTTCTGTGGTGTGTTCTTGGTCTTTCTTAATGACCTAGAACTGAGTTCCTTACGTGTTAAAGGTATTAACCCCTGGTCTGAATCATCCACAGTCAACCATTCCTCCCAGATTGGATGGCCCTTCAGAGTTAAGTCACACTGGTGCCAGGGTGGGAAAGGCCTCCCTTGTGTGGGTCATGAGTCATCCCCAGTCATTTGCATTTCTGCCTTTAGACCTCCAGTGGAAGTCCGGGCACATGGCAGAGAGCCTCACCAACATGCCCCGGCACTCCCTCTACATCATCATCGGGGCGCTCTGCGTGGCCTTCCTGCTGATGCTCATCATCCTGATCGTGGGGATTTGCCGCATCAGCCGCATCGAGTACCAGGGCTCTTCCCGGCCGGCCTATGAGGAGTTCTACAACTGCCGCAGCATTGACAGCGAGTTCAGCAACGCCATCGCCTCCATCCGGCACGCCAGGTGAGCACCCTGGGGAGCTGCTGCTCCCACGCTGCCCCTGGACTTCATGTCGCAAAGGGAGGATTTTAGAGTCAAACACACATTCAGCATGGTACTGAGGGGCATTTCATTAGGCCTTTATGAGCAAACCCTTCTGAACCCTCTGCTAGCTTCAAATGCATCCATTCATTTAATTTATGTTGGTCTGTGAGTATAAATAGATGATTCATAATCATTGTACGTTGGAAAAAAATTTTTTGAGAGAGAGAAGTACAGTGAGCGAGAGAGAGACAGCGAGAATCAATTTTATTGATTTTTTCACATGACTTTCCTTGCTTTGACACTTAGTTGTGTATGCGGGTGCTGGGGTTTGAACCTGTACTTGTGTATGCCAGGCAAGCGCTGTAACTGCCAAACCACCGCTCCAGCCCCCAAGGAAAATTTTTTTGATGATTTCTTTCTGGAATATCTTTATGTTGCTCTTAAAATGGTCAACATGGATACGACTGATTCTCTTTGATTTAAGGACTGATAAAAATAAGGATAAAAATTCTGTGTGTAGTATTCATATTAAATAATGCAGCTTCCTTTTCTGGAGGAGACATGGAACTCGAGGGGTATCTAGGAAGAACTTAGTTCAGGCATTTGAAGTATGGCATTGAGTCTTAACTACTCCATTCTGCAACTCGATATTCCAGAGAAACCATTTAAGCTTTCACAAATACAGTTCCCTCTACAGCAGAGAGGGAACTGTGGCCATCACACTAAATTACAAAGGATTGTATACAGAATACTATTTTTACTTCTCCAAATCTACTATACGACGCTAAAAATCAGTTAACATTCTACTGACTTTTGCAAAGAATATTTATTCCAAAATTCACCATGATAGTGTTTGTAAGTCATCTTTTCTGTTGTGAGAACAATTTAAAGCACACGGTTCAGAAAGTCTGGGTGTTGTTCTAAACAGGGGGCCAAACTTGTCTTAGGAGTGTGGCGAGGGGAACGGTTAGCCATCTGGTCTCTGTTGGGATGCTACATATTGATATCGGTCAAAACACAAGCAGACCCAAATTCTGTCTCAATGGCATAGAAGCTAAGAGGTCCAGAGAGTTTGCCTTCTCCGAAAGAAAGCCCCACATCCAAGGCTCAGACCTTACAGTGATCTTTTTGCTCCTACAAAAGCAAAGGGCAGACGGGGCTCCAGGGAGAGGAGCCAGTGGAAGAGGACCTACCTGGGTAGCATGACGCAGCTGCCCCCATGCCTCCCAGGGAGTTGCACCCAAACTTTTAATTTATTTTTACTTATTTATATTTTATTATTTCTTTGAGAGAGAGAGAAGCAACTTTATTTAGCTTTTCAGGTGGCTTTCGTTGAGACAACACTTAGTTGTGTATGTGGTGCTGGGGTTCGAAACCGCGTCCTCACACATGCCAGGCAAGTGCTGTAACCACTGAGCCAGCGCCCCAGACCTACACCCAAACTTTTTATGCAACAAAGTCAGGCCCCGCATGTCTGCTCACCTGGGCTCCTTCCTCTCAGGGCCAACTCAGGCAATGTAGCTTCCAGCGAGCCCTGGACCAACCCTGTAAACCCCACCTCAACTGTTTATTTGAGTCTTTCCTGTGGCTTTTATTCCTATGTCTCCAACAGGTCCTGGCACACAGTAAGCTTTGCTCCAATTTGAGGTCTGAAATGAAAGGCCCATCTCAGACCAGGGCTGGCACAGGATGCCTGGAGCTGTGTGGGCAGCAGATTCATCCTAGGACACAGGCTCTGTATGTGACTCCTGGGCTGTATTAATAGCATGGCTGGACCAGAGGCAGAGGGCACAAGAATGGAGACCTGACATGCTCCGTTGGTGTTCAACGGTCTTCTCTTTCCTCTCTGTTCCTGGAGGGGCGTGGCTCACCAGGAGGGATAAGAATCCATGGCTTTATTCTGTATTTCTTGGATTAGGAGACCCAAGAAATCAGATTCCCTCCAACCCCAGCGGCAAGAGCAATCCAATCCTTCAGGGCTGCCGTGAAGGAGTATTTTATTTCAGCCCGGAATAGTTCAAGATGGATGCATTGAGACCTGTTGCCTGTACAGCCCACAGGGAAGAAATTTAACTGAATGCTCTCTAAGAAAAGAATAGACAGGAAAGTAATTTATAAAACCCAGTTCTTACACAGTGCCAATTTTTATCAAAAATATTTAAGGCATAGTTCCTAACCAGCATGCTCCCACATGGACCAGAGACCGCAGATGAAAGTATTAAGGTTAAAATGCCACTCTCCCTAACATCTGGGATTTAGGCAAACTGCTAAGCAAGTGTTTACCCAGCTACAAGTAGATTTCTCCCTGTGGAGAGGCCATGGCGGGGCATCTGGCTCCTCGGGCTCCTTTGCTCCCTTTCTGGAGATCCGTAGGTGTTACTGTTGCCCTAGTTTTCAGCAGTGGCCTGTGTCATTTCATGGATGTCTCCTGCCGCAAGGCTGGAGTGATAGTGGCCTGGAGGAACTGCAGCCCAGAGGCGACACGGCTGCATTCTGAGGGGTCACCATGACGCTCAAGGGACTGAGGGTGTCTCTGGTGGTTCTGACATCAGCAGGAGCCATCCTTTTCTCTTCTCTCTCTCTCTGTCCCAAGAACCATCTGCCCTACCGCTGCTTTGCTTACACCAGGGCAAACGGTTTGCAGCTGGGCAGCAGGGCAAGGCTGTGGCTCTCCACGTTCTGACACTGAGGTCACATCCCAGCAGCTGGTTGCTGCCTGCTCTATCTGCTCAGTGTCTGATCCCAGAAAACAGAAGAAAGAGAGCTGCAAAAGGACGTGTTCACGTTCCCCTGAAGAGCTCAAAACCTTCTGATTTGGGTCTTTCTCAAAATGAGATCCACCTGACATTCTCTGCTGTATCGTTTTAGCGTCTGACTTTCAGGCGACTGTAAACGAGAGGAATAGTCTCTCTGATCTGTCTTATAACTGGTTGTAAAATCTTTTCTTTAGAGAAATAGGCACATGAGACTTGCCACCAAGTGCAATGCTTGAGGTTTGATGTTTGAGATGTTACTGTTACTGCTGGCGTGGAGATTTCTTCTAGTGGCACGGTGGTGGCCAGAATTCACTGAGAGTTTTCCATGGGCCAGGCACTGCCTGTGCTAATCACCGACAGAGAACGCGTTTGCAGGAGTTTCACAAGAATCCTGGGACATGCGTTTCAGAAAAGAATTTGAGCTTAGCAAAGTGGGACAGTGACACAGGGTTGCGGAGTTGGCCAGTGGGAAAGCTGGGATGGAAGCGGGTTTGCTGATGTGAAGCCAATGCCTTTAAAGCCTGCAGCATGCAGGGAGAGTGCGGTTCAGGTGTCCCACACCTGCACAAAGGCTGCAAGGAAGTGTTCTGAATCCAGGCCCAGCAGCTGGACGTCTCCCCCTGCCACAAGGTTCTGACCTTGAGAAGGTTATCCCCAAGCGTCCATTTCCTCACCTGTAAAACGGGACAGGTGGTAGGTGCTCGCCTCCCAGGGTCGCTCTGCCAAGGAGATGTGACGATCCCTTTGGGCAGTTGACACACAGGCATGAGATGCTGCATGAAGGCTCAGAATAGTTCCTGATGTGGGGAGCTGGGGACAGAGCCACCAAGCCAGGACCATTGAGCTATTTTCCAGGAGTGGATGTGTGTCGATTTGTTCCTGCCTTTTAGAAATCGCTTGCAGATTCTCAGCAGATAATTCGCAAGTGTCATGGGGTTAGGTCAAGGGACGTGAGCTATCTTGGGGTGGGAACGTCACATAGAATGCTGAGTGACGTTGACCAGTTTCAGTGTGCAGTGCTTTCTCATGAGGTCAAAGTTCAGAATAGTCTACATGGCACTTTCAGAGATGCTTGATACATATTTGCTGAGGGAGTTGGAAGGATGTGGGGTCCAGGGATGGAGAGACTAAAGGATAGTGGACAAAGTGCGCACACATGGTCCTTTGGAAAGAGCACCTAAGGGTGATTCTTAGGGTCCTCATCAGAGCTTAGACTCTGCAGGCTGGCTGGACGCTGTGGCCACCGCAACACTTTACCTGTGTCATGCAAAAGCAGCTGTGCTCCAATAAAACTTTATTTGAAAAAATTGGCTACAGGCTGAAATCAGTCTGTAGTCTCTACATTCTAATTTTCTCTTGTTTCCAATGCTATATTTTTACAACTAATATTTACCTTCTGGATAAGGAAAAAAAAGTGTTGTTTTTTTTTTTGACAGAGAAAGAGAATCTATTTTGTTTACTTTTTCATGTGACTTCCGTTGCTCTGACACTTTGTTGTATACGCGGTGCTGGGGTTCGAACTCGCGTCCTTGTGCATACCAGACAAGCGCTGTAACCGCTAAGCTACCACTCCAGCC
Source organism: Aplodontia rufa (assembly GCA_004027875.1). NCBI lineage: Eukaryota > Metazoa > Chordata > Mammalia > Rodentia > Aplodontiidae > Aplodontia > Aplodontia rufa. The sequence goes on along the minus strand of PVKS010005176.1, from coordinate 11,891 downwards.
CCAAAGTGTGCCATGTTAAAATAGGATAGTTGTTTAAACAGTCTTGTAATACAATAGGTGACCTTTACAAAAGGTATTAAAGACAGAAAAAAGAAAAGAGGACAGAAGGGACAGGAAATGGGCCTGTAATTCCTCGGGGCCCTCTCCTAATAACCCTTTTAAAATTTAAGGTTTTAGAAGGATTCCTCTTTAAATGAGCCCTGTCGGACTTGAAAGAGTAAAAAAAAAAAAATGCATTCTATACAAATGGGAAGTCATGGGGGATTTATATGAAGACTGTTTAAATCATCTTTCACTGCAGATGCTGTAGGGAAGGTGAGGTCCTGAATGGGCTGAGACCACCCAGAAGCTGATTTTTTTTTATTGTAATAATTGCCATCCTAAGACTGGTTTGGCAGGAAGTCCTGAGCTTGGATTTCAACTCCTTTCGATTCCTGGCTTCTGGGCTTCATTATGCTATCAAGGGGGATTTTGATATATACAGATCTTTTGGGACCAAGGCTTTGTGCTCAGAGAAAAGGGCTGTGTGCATGGGGGATGGAGGAGACTGGGAGGTAATAGGTGGGCATGGGTGGAATTTAATGGCAAATCCTGGCCATTTGTATTTTAGGTCCCTTCCGTTGGGATCTCAGATGACCTTAGGGCCTTTGCAGCTTGTCCCAAGGGGGAAAAAAACCCCATAGGAGAGGCTATACCCCTCCTCCCATCGCCACCACCTGCAGCCTGCCCAGCCATTCCGTATTCCAGGCACTAAAGTGGATGTAAAATAAACCTGCCTCTCCAAATATTTATGGGGCTTGGAAGAAAAAGACAAATCGATACATGTTTTCTTAAAACCTTCTGCAGAGCTGTCATGCCTGGCTGCTCCGCCAAGATTTAACCTGGAAGCGTCACCATTAATTCCGGCTCTGTGCTTTTGTGTGAAATCCATGTTTTCGCCTGCTGCACTGGAGACTAATGTTTATTCTTATTCAATTTTAATATCAGGATGTCTTAAATTAGTGTACTGGCTAGACAATATATTTTTAGAGTATTTTTCTGACTCCATTTGATTCTTGAATATGCCCTTCTCACCATTGGCTGTAATAGAACTTGGGGTCTGATATTTGTCTCACCAGAGCCCCCTCTCTGTGATTTCAGATTTGGAAAGAAATCCCGACCTGCGATGTACGACGTGACCCCCATCGCCTACGAGGATTACAGTCCCGACGACAAACCCTTGGTCACACTGATTAAAACAAAAGATTTGTGATCTTTTTTTGGGGGGGGATTATTTTTCAAAAAGATGGGGTACTACACTCATTTAAATATTTTTAAGAAAATTAAAAAGCTTAAGAAATTTAAAACGTTAGCTGCTCAAGAGTTTTCAGTAGAATATTGAAGAACTAATTTTCTGCAGCTTTTAGTTTGAAAAAAATATTTTAAAAATGAAATTTGTGAACTCCGTAGACTACATTTTACTGTAATTTCAGCTCTGTGAACTGTAGGCTTCGTCATGTGTGTGCTCTTTCCATGGTATGGTAGATGCTACCACGGTGCCCAAATGAGCTTCCGTGGTTCTTACAGAATAAGTCCAATTGAGGAGAAGTTTCTTTTTGATGTGTGAGTGCTGGCTTTCTGAGTAGAGGTAGGAAAATCATGTAAAGTAGAATATGAGACATAATACAGTATACCCGTTACTTAAAAAGAAGTCTGAAATGTTGTTTCGTGAAAAAAGAAGCTAGTTACATTTATTATCCTTAAACTGAATGAAATTAGCCTTTGCCTTATCCTGTGCATGGGTAAGTAACTTATTTCTGCTCTGTTTCGTGGAACTTTGCAGAAACATTCTTTCGAGTTGTCCTTTTCGTAACAGTTGTTGAACTTGGCCTTGAAATCGTACATACCGAAAGGGCCTAGCCAGGTGCATTGGGATCGATTTCAAGCCACATTTTTCTTTGGAGAGTCAAGGTTTTTATATCGTGAGTGAATTAAGTTCACACTTGAGTTATTTGTTGCTAAGAGGTAGTAAACGTAAGAGCGTACTGGTTCCTTATGTGGTGACTGTTTCTCAAAGTGCTTCTTTATTTATACCCAAGACATTTTTGTGGCTGTATTTGATTGATGTGTGCTTCTTCGGATTCTTGCGAATTTCAAAGACTATTGAATAAACACTAGCAAGTCAAGGGTGTACCTGTCTCTTTTGTTCTTTTGAAATTATATAAAACGTCTCGGATTTGACATCGCCTGTCCAGCACGCAGTCCCATGGTGAATGGCGTTTTAAATGGTCTAAGGGATACACCTCATGTGGTTGGAAGTCCCATGTCCCCTGAAGGGCCATATGCTGGAATCTTGGTCCCCAATGTGGCGATGAAGAGGAGGTGGACCTTCAGGAGGTGGGTGAGCGAGAGGTCTTTAGACCACTGGGGACGATCCTGGCAAAGGGCTAAGGTTCTCATGAGAGCGTGTCATTGTAAGAGAGTGCCCAGATCCTGAGCCTCTCTGGCTTGCTTTCTGGTGATGTGATCTCTTCCTCCCACACCCACTCCTGCCTCCTGACACCATCCACCATTAGGCCCTCCCCAGAGGTCAAGCAAATGGGGATTCTTCCATTTAGAGGTTGAATCTCCAGAACCGATAGCCAAATAAACCTCTTTTCTTGATAAATTTAGCTCACATCAGGTATTCTGTTGCAGTAAACCAAAACAAACCAACGCAATAGCTCCGTGGCTGCCAGAGCTTTTCCCTGCAACCCCAGGAGCCCTTCTTGCCTCCCAGCTGATGGTCACTGCTGCTTGTCACATGAGGGGTGGGAACTAAACGAAGGTTGCGCATCTTGATTTTCTGTGAAAGGCGGCACACAGGATGTTGAGGGACATGAAATCCAGAGCTGCTTCTGTGCATTATGTGACCGCAAGAACTATTCACATGCTGCCGTCCTCCAGGGGTCAAATGAGATTGCCTTAGCAAATGCTCATTGGTCCTCGGAAGCCTGAAGGCCGATTGAGCCCCTGTGTTCAATTCCACTCTGTGCAAATGCTAACCTGGAGTCCCAGTGTCATTTCTAAAAAAGCATTTTTAACTTCACGTGGAAACTTTTGGTAGGACCAAGAGATGTCCTGAAATCAGTGCCTGGGAGGCATTGAAGCAAAAAGAATAGTAATGTAAGATGGTTTCCCTTCCTTTCCTCCTCTCAGAATGTCTGTCCCTCACCTGATGAATGACATAGCAATGCACCCACACTCTGATTATTAAGTGACACAGTGCAATATGGTAATGCTTTTAGTATGTGTAAGTGTTTGGAAGTAAAGTAAGAACAAAATATTAGCTGTCAGTTAAGCAGCCTTGGGAACATAATTCAGAGTGTCACACGGATCTCGTTGGCTCCCGTCAACACTGTAGAAGACCCTGCTGGTCATGTGGCACACAGACACCTGGATGGGTGGCCGGAGAGGGCCCTGAACACTGGCGTGAGCAGAGCTCCATGTCGCCCTCCCCCCTGCAGCCCCAGGGTCCTGCGCTGCTGAGTCTCCTCTGCTCCTTGCTGTTTGCGTAGAAGCTGCTTCCAGCAGAGCCTCTCTTGTCATCTTTATCCCCCCAGATTCTCAAAATAGTCATATGGGATACCCCTTTAAACACTTGTTTGAAAAGTGAATGACTGGTTAGTCTTTTACCAATCAAAATTTCTCCCTCTCTCTCTCTCTCTCTCTCAACAGTGAAAGAGAAAAAGAGAACACATTTTTATTTTGTTCTTCAATATGTTGTTGCTCTGACACTTTGTCATGTACGTGGTACTGGGGTTCGAACCCGCATCCTTGTGTTTGCCAGGCAAGTGCCGTAACCACTGAGCTAACACTCCAGCCCCCACAATTTCTCTTTTTTAAGCAAAGTAATATAGCCTCTGGCTTCAGATTTGGGGCAGAGCCTGAGAGCAGACTCTGAGCACATTTGAAAACATTCGCCCGTTCGTTTGGACGTTGCTGATGATGAACGTCTCGCTGAAACGTGTTCGTCATCAGACAGATGAGCAACAAGAGCCACACAGGAGGATCCTGGCTCCTGAGTTGATGGCCTGTTTGGAACCAGATCTTCACGTGACGAGAGTGGCTATTCACGAGGGTGGAGGGGAGGTGGCCACCGCTTACTGTAGGAGAAGATTAGCACCTCGCTTTAATCATTAACTGGATAACAAATTCAGGCAAGCGACTCTCTGGACCTAAGCCTCCTAATTTGGAAAACAGGGATGGTGCTAGGACCTGTGTGGAGGGGCAGGGTTCCTCTCGCAGTCCCCCTACAGGGCACGTCAGCACCTGTTAGCTGTTATCCTCGCTGTCCCTCTTACTGTAGATGCAGACACTGCCACACAGAGGGTGGGATGGAGCTGTGAAGGTGAGTGACTGGGGACCCCAGTCACTGCTTGGTAAGTTGCGCATTGTCCTGCAACAGCCTGGAGCGGGTCCACCAAGCGTCAGGCGCCACCATCCTGCACTGTCTCTGTGAAGTGCCTGGGATAAGCAGCAGCTCACAGCGCTTGAATGGTGGTGGACTTGGTGCGCTCAGAATCAGCCCTGGCCCAACACGTGGCCCTTCCCAGGTAGGGCAGCTGCATGTAAGGACAGGGACCGCTGCCACAGGAGCTCACTGGGGGATACCCCCAAGCTTTCCTTCTAGCAAAGGAAGGGCACACATGAGAGTTGCTCTCTGGGGGTCCTAACAGGTGAGAGCTAGTTTCTTTGATGTCCATATTGTAGTCTCCACTTAGCCAGCTGAGGTTTGGACCCGTCCTTGAATCACATCCTTGACGATGTCGACTAGTGATTCTACCCGAGTGACTGATTCCTGTTTCATTTCATGAAGATTGTGTATATAATATGCACGTGTATGTATATACACACATATATAATACAATGCACATACCTGTGTGTGTATACACACTTTTAAATATAATTTTTTTAATAACTTGGTCTGGCTACCACTTTCTCCAAGAACTGAGTATTGTCTGGGATTCTATAGGGATAAACATAAAAATTACAGGAAAGAAAGGCCTGTGCGTGGCCATTGTGAAGCGCAGTAGGCCTGCAGACCCCTGTGCTGCCCCAACAGCGGACGCTGGGGCTGAAGAGGGTGGATGCCACCTTTCCAGCTTTCTTGGCCTTCAGAGGGGAGTGTGTGTCTCAGCGCTGGCCAGCGGGACCACGGAGGAGGTCGACAGAAAGTGGCAGGGCCCGGGGAGCAGCATCAGGGCTCAGAGGAGGGCTGTTCCTGCCCCAATCCGCAGGGCACAGACCTTGACCTTCTTCATGGGATGAGCGGTGCCCCTCACCCCGATTAGTCTCAAAGTCGAGATCAGGGAATGCAAGTGGCCCACAGAGGAGGGGTTGGCAAGCCGTGGGCCACAGCCCAAAAGACGGTCCCATGTTTGGTTTTTACAGCCTTCAAGCTAAGAGCTGTGTGTGTTTCTCTGTATGTGTGTGTTAATTTTTAATAAACTTTTATTTGAGGATAAATTTCAAGTTCTTAGAAAAGGTGTGACGATCTTATGGAGCGGAGCACTTGCATAGACACCTGGCTTCATGTTAATATCCTACATTGTTGTAGCTTATGTGTCACAAAGCATGAACCAGAGTTGGCACATTTATGAACTGAAGTCCACGCTGACTTGGATTTCCTTATTTGTTAACCTAACATTATTTTTTTAAAATTATTTCGTTTTTTATTTGGTTTTTGTTGCTCTGAGACTTTGTTGTGGAATTTGTGCTCTCCCTCCCACAAGACAGACTCCATAGTTATTCAGAATTCTGCTTGGGAGATTTGTCTTTTCTCCTTCGTTTACTCATTTATTCAATAATGTATTTATACAAGTGTGGATTCACAGTATTTATTTTACATTTTGTAGTGCAATCCAACACCAATTTGTTGATCAAAAATTTCTATCTTTGGCTGTAGAGCACTCTTGCTGGCGGCTGCTGTGTCCTATTGACATAAGTCCATCATAGTGTGTGTGTGTGTGTGGGGGGGTGTATGTGCATGAGTTGTGTGTATGTATGTGTATGTGTATGTTGTGTGTGTGCTTGTGTTTATGTGTATGTGTGTGTTGGTGTGTGTGTATGTGTGTGTATTTGTGTGTGTATATGTCTGCATTATGTGTGTGTTGGTGTGTGTTTGTGTGTATTTGTGTGTATATGTCTGCATTATGTTTGTAGGTGTGTTTGTGTGTATGTGTGTGTATGTGTGTATTTGTGTATATGTCTGTGTTATGTGTGTGTAGGTGTGTGTATGGTGTGTATTTGTGTGTGTTGTGTGTGTGCTTGTGTTTGTGTGTGTATATGTGTGTGTATTTGTGTTTGTGTGTGTGCATATGTGTGAATATGTTTGTGTGTGTGTTAGTGTATGTTTGTGTGTTATTTGTGTGCGTATGTCTGCGTTATGTGTGTGTATTTGTGTGCGTATGTGTATGTATGTGTGTGAGTGTGTGTTTGTGTATATTTGTGTGTATTTGTGTGCGTATATGTCTGCATTATGTGTGTATGTGTGTATTTGTGTGTGTATGTGTGAGTGTGTATGTTTGTGTGTGTGAGTGTGTGTATGTGTGTGCGCGTGTGTGTGTGTATGTTTGTGTGTGTGTGAGTGTATTTATTTGTGTGTGTATATGTCTGCGTTATGTGTGTGTGTGTATTTGTGTGCGTATGTATGTGTGTGTGTGTGAGTGAGTGTGTATGTGTGTGTGAATGTGTGTATGTGTGTGTGAATGTGTGTGTGTGTGTGTGTGTGTGTGTGTTAGTGTCTTTGCACTTTCTTCCTTTCTGGCGTGAGAAGGTGCTCAAGGCCCATCTTTCACATTTCTGCTTCCACTCGCGGAGGAAGCCCTGGTTCCTTTTACCGCAGGGCGGGAGGTTGTAGAGATGAATGTCTCAAATTGGTCTGACAATAGCAAACACCAACTTTGAACCCAGTTAAGCACAAATGTCTTCTGCCCCTCACAGGATGCCAGGCTTTTCTCTATTAGATTTATATTACCAAGGGAAAAGGACTCCGTCACTATGTTTTGTGGGGCTTTGTTTTCTCCTTTGTTTTGCAAGTAGCTACTTCATATGCTCAAGTTCATATCTTGGGCAGCAAAGTTAAAATAATTACTAGCTGTCCCTTTACAAAGTGTCGGACCTCTGCCTTAGGGCCACTTTCTGGAGTTGAGTGAAGTCACAGCCCTGGGCAGCAGCACAGCTGTGGCTTGCCCTGCATGTGAGTGTCTTCTGCAGCCTCACCTGGGATGACTGTCGTGGTCAAGTTTCTCACCCTTGTCCCTGGCATGGCGCTGACCTCCAGTGAGTCTCTGCTGTTCCACATGGTTGAATGGTGCACAGCAGAATCGATTAAGCTTGTGTGTGGAGAACAATTCAGGCACAGGGTCTTAACAGGGTAAGGTGAGCGCCCACCTTCACATGACACCAGACACTCAAAGTCTGCAAGATTTCTCTCCTTTGCATCTGCTGACCTGAGCTGGAGATGGGAGGACCTAGGCTGGTCAGTCAAATGCATTGCCTTTCCATTTGCTTCATTTTCTTATACTCCCTTACACACCACGATACTTGTGGGGGAGATTTTATAGACTTTTTGAGGGCTTTCGGCTATGGTCACTGAGACAGGTCATGTTGCCGGGGAAAGTGCCTTCCTCCGTATACAGACTCCATTCCCTCTCTTGTTCTCTTGCCCTCAGCTGTCTCTCCAGAAACATAAGAAGGTCAATTTCATGTTTTGTTCTGTTGCAGAGAAGTTGCTGTCACCCTCAGGGTCCCTTCTATCTCAAATGCAAATCGAGTACATTTCCAACCAAATGTTGCTCTCTGCCTTAAAGAACTGCAGGAGAAACTCTCATGAAGATGAAATTACCCATATGTCATCTCACGTACTATAGCTGTGAGGATGATTCTGATGACAGGTGTCACCAAACATGACACACACCATCTTCAACTGTAAGAAATCTTATATCTGGAGGGCCAGGTGCAAGGCAGGCTTCAGGTTCAGCTGGATCCAGAAGCTCTCATTCCTTTGCTCTGTGCTTCCCTTGGTCCTGCCCTCCTCTGTGAGATGACTTCATCATCTACTGGCAGAATGATTGACAGTTTGTGTTTCCATACTTGGTTTATCCTGTATGAATGAGCAGCTGCTCATTCCATCGCCATTCCAGTTTCTTTTCTATTATTATTTCCCACCATACTTGCTACTGTCTGACATCATGTTGAGTTGTTTTTTTTATTATTATTATTATTTTTTGTTTTGTCCTGCTAGGACTTAAGTCTGATCACTTCTTCATCACTGGTGCCTGAAACAGTGCTCAGCACATAGTAGCTGCTTAAGAAACGATTGTGGAATGGCTAAATGTCAGCACAATCAGAGGATGAAACAGGTTGACTCAGAGGTTCCAGAATCTACCTAAGTTTGGTCCAACCTGGGTCTTGTGCATTTTGAAATTATCCCTTATGCCCAGCTAAATCACTCACTGGGAGAGGCCCTGATTCCTGCACCTTCACTGTGGAGGGGCCTGGGTTATCCTGGAACCAGGAAAGGGGTGGCTGATTCTGGAAGCACATGGGATATGCATTGAGGGGTGGCAGGGGGTGGGTGGAGAAACACTTGCACAAAAGAATTGAGGTAGGGGAAGTTGGGATGGGCCTAGAGGCCACCAAAACTGTCCCATCCAGCTGCAATAGGTACAGGGGATTGCTGAGTGGGTGGAAGACTCGTGAGCCTGGGCTGGAGTCTGCTAGTTTGCATTCTCAGCCCTTTCTCTCACAAGCAGACTGAGACTGAGCAGGTCACTTCACCTCTCTGGCTGTGTCACTAACACTGAACAGCTGGCTTATGGTGTGGCTCAGGTTTCAGGCCACATATGAGCCACGGGTGTATTTGCTTGTCCAATAGCATACGTGTAACCAAAATTTAAAAATAATTAGTACTTCCCTTTCCCCTCCCCCTCTCCCTCGCACACACACTGCACGCACATGCACGCACGCACACATTTTCCCATGAGTCAATTTCGTGGTTCACCTGGAAGCTCACGCTGTCTGCCTGTCTGTGCTCCTGCGCAGCAGGCTGGTGCTGAGATGAGGCGGCCCCTTTAGGCAGATGACGCCATCCCCACCACTCCTATTGTCTTGCTGACACTAACAAGTGGACGTCAGTAAGGACTCATAACCGTATCTATCCTGTGAGTCTTGCTTGGTTTTGCTTCGTTTCCTGCGGGTGAGTAAACATTCTCCCAAGTCGTGCCACCAAAACAGGCATGCACCGCACGCACGCACCAAGCTGAGCTGGCCCTGTGCTTCAGGAAAGCCGCGTGGGCGTGGCTCACCGTGAAGTAAACACCGTTTGCGTGTGTTTAACCTAAGATCACCCGCTCACAGCCTGGTCTGCTCTGTCCTCCTGGGCCCTGGAGACATTTGAACTTGAGAGCCCAGGACTAGGTCTGTGATTTTCAAAGTTATTTTTAAACGAAAGCACATTATCCTCCCTATTCAACAGAAGTGGCTTGTAAAGTAGATTAAAATCAACAAGATTCTCACTGGAGGCTGGGGCTCTTGGTACCCAGTCCATCTGATGCCCCTGCGCACCTGCCACCCCTACCCCAGGGGTCTCCAAGGTTGTGATGAGCCACAAGTCCCTAGGGAACAGTTTGAAAACCACTAACCTAGCTAAGCTAATCCATCCCCAAGGCTCTTCATCTCCCCATCCTTCAATCCGTCCATCTGTCCAGCAGATGTTAATGGAGCACTGGATGTGGAAGAGGCCAGGACTGGGAACTACTGAATCAGCTGTACTCATTAGCTGAGGACCACAGGGACATGCTGATGCCTGAATAATGACCTAGCAGAAACGTCACTGTCGAGTTCTGTGGCAGGATCACAGAGCTCTGAGCAGGGGCACCTGGGAGATTCTGTAGAGTCAGGGACAGTTCCTAGACATGTGACATCTAACAAGACCTGAAGGATGGGTAGCAATTCTCAGATTGGGGGTGGGGGACATGTGACATGCCAGAGGTGAGAATGGACCCTACTGCAGAACAGAAGAGCTGGAGCCGTGCTGGACTGATCTTGTGGGGTCAGGGTAACCAGGCTCTGCTCTGCGCCTGGCAATGGCACCCTAGGAGAAGGTTCCAGTAGTGCCAGCGTGAATTTACAAAGAGCCTCTCAGGAGCGTTTATAGTAACTTTATGTGTAATGGTCCCTAATAAGCTAGAATGCCACTAAAAAATTCCAAATAGCAGTTGCCTCTGGATACAGAAGGTGGGGACTGGCTGGGAAAGGGGCTGAAGGGCTGTCAGGGGCATGGAAACAGCTTATTTCAGGACTGCAATGACAGTAATCGGAGAGCATATGCTTGCCAAACACCATCTGATCACAGACTGAAGATCCATGTGTTTGATTATATGTAAATTTTAAACTATTGATAAGGGTTGAAATAATAGAACAATCCCCAAAAGTTGCAAGAGAGAGGGCGGTGGACTTCGGAGAGGTGGGCCGGGGTCAGGCTGGGACAGAGGACACAAGGGTGGTGTGTTGGCAGGGAAGGGAGACCAGGCTGCAGACCTGAAATACAGCTGATGCCTCTAAACCTCAGTTTCTGGGTTGAATCCACAGCTCCTTGATTTTGTAATGTGGGTTTTGCTCAGATGAATTTCCACACTAGTCACTTCAAGTTTTCTAATCTGGAGATTACAATTTCACCCACAAACACATTTCTAGGCTGCCATGTGGCAGGAGAGGCCAACCCAAGATCATTTACTGTCATTTTACCGCTGACTTCTTCAAAAACTCCAAAGTGCTAAAAAGAATGTTCACAAAATTGAAATCTTTTATAATTAAACTAGTCCATGTGGAAAATACTCCATGGGCAAATCATCTTTTAATAAGGCGATTTTCTGCTTTCTTAACCTGAAAGGCCCCTTTACAATTTGAAATTCAGATATTGTGGTTCCCTTATATTGAAGCCAAGCAACTTCTGCAGTTTTTCCAAAGTGGACTCCCATGGGGAATTTCAGTTTAACTCACGATTTCATGGTCTTTCTTACAGTGAGATATCTGCAAATCTCTCATAAAGAGAAGTAAGCACACAAAGTGATCCTCAGATGGAGCTGAAATTAAGACACACCGACCTCCAAAGTGCACGTTCGATGTGCATTAGTGCAGACACATGTGTGCACACAGTGCCAGAGAAAGACACAGGCAGGAGGAATTCTATGGGTGAGCAGAGCTTTGAAAGCAATGAACTGAATTCTCTAAGGCTCTGCACTGTTGATATACTGGACAGAAGAGTTCCTCGTTTTGAGGCTGTCTGTGAACTGTAGGAAGTTTCCTGGCATCTCTGCCTCTACCCACTAGATACCTCCCACTTACAACAACCAAAAAATGTGTACAGACAATGCCAAACATCCCAGGGGGTAGAGGACAAAAATCACCCCTGAATGAGAACCACTGAACTAGACAAGCTTTCATTGCCTATGAGCCTTTTGTGTTTTCCATCTGCTCATCCATCCATCCATCCATCCCATCCATTCCATTCCATACATCCATCTATCCCATCCATTCCATCCATTCATCCATCCATCCCATCCATCCATCCATCCACCCATCCATTCCATCCATTCATCCATCCATCCCATCCATTCCATTCCATCCATCCATTCTATCCATCCCATCCATTCCATCTATTCCATCCATCCATCCATGCATCCATCATCCATCCATCCATTCCATCCATCCCATCCATTCCATTCCATCCATCCATTCTATCCATCCCATCCATTTCATCTATTCCATCCATCCATCCATCATCCATCCATCCATCCATTCCATACACCCATCTATTCCATCCCATCCATCCATTCCATCCATTTCATCCATCCATCCATCCATTC